>JAAAKG020102286.1:0-15839 GCA_010014905.2 Druon quercuslanigerum | reverse complement strand
ATAGATTCGATTTTCTCAACCTATCAGATATGAGGATAAAGAGCAAGGGTAGAACGATGTTTGATGTAGTGGGGGAATTCACTTAACGCGAATACCAGTCCCAGCCTCTCGCGATAAGTGGGAGGCTACTGTACTGTAAAAGTCGCGCAATTTCAATACGTTCATCGTAAGTGAAAAAATCCACTCCATTTTTATAGTGTAGTTAAGATTCCTGAAAAATCCTAAAAAATAAAATTCCCGAATATTAAAATACGCCAATGATAAAATTTTCGAATTATAAAATTCATAAATAATCAAATCCCGGAACTGGAAAATTCCCATGTAATAAAATTCCGGAACTGTTTATAATATTATCGAACTGCAAAATTCTCGACAGTTTATAATATTAAAGATTTTGAAAATTCTCGACAAAAAATTGCTGAATTATAAAATATCCGAACTAGAACATTTTCAAAATTAAAAGATTATTTAAAAAATAAATAAATGCACTTTATTTATTAAAAATACAATAATGGAATATTTTTATTTAAAAAATAGTTTTCATATTTAAAGTTTCTAAGACTATTGTTTAAATTTAAAATAACTATAATTGAAAAAAAAATGTTCGTCTAGAATTACATATTTTTTTAGATTATTGTTATTCTAAATTCAAACAATAATTTTGGAAAACCTAAACATTACAAATATATTTATTTGTGTTAAAAATATTTCATTATTGTATTTGTATTAAATAAATAATATTTACAACAAAAATTGTAATTATTTAAATTCGGGAATTTTCCAATCCGGGAAATTTATTATTCGACATTTTTCAGTCCACCCGTGCAGTTTTTTTATGATTTAACACTGTTCATATTTTTTATTGTATAAGAATTAAAGATTAAAAATAAATATTTTTGTTTCAGGAACAGTTCAATTTGCACAATTAATTAGAACTTTGGAAAGAGAAGATGCAGAAATTGCTCGACTTCATAGTCAAGTCCGGCAATATTTTCTTCCACTTGTTCCAATCGACACATCAGCTGAAGTGATTTAACATTTGCACAATTTTATAATTTTTTCAAAGAAACTGCATTTACTCATTAATATCACAGTTTGCATTTCCATTTTTTTGACATAACTAATGTTTTTTTACTTTTATATTATATACGACAACTAATAAAATAGTATTTAAAAATGTTATCGTTTAAGGTTCAGACTCGAAATTTACACTTTTAAAAATGATGATACTCATTTGAAAAACAATACTCTGAAAGAAAAATGATGCTCAAATAAACAATATTTTTCTCTAATTTTAAAAACTAAAAACCAAAGACGCAACATTTTGAGACTGAACCTTAAAGTTATTACTCTTAAATGGAATTCAGGGTCTTTGACAAACAAATTCATCTATTAACTAAATATATCACTTTTTGATTTTACTTCCATGTTAGTGAGTGACCAAATGTTAAATATTTCGAAGATTTAACTGATAATGAATTACAATTTTCGCCATTACCAGAATAGAATAGAAGTTATTTGCAGAATAATAATAATAATAATAAGTGTATAACGCAACCTACTAAAATATATATATATATATGTGTAATTTATTACGATGCTTTTTTTTAATAGTTTCAGAAAATAACTCTCGCATCAGTTGTTAAAACCTACAACAGATAAAAAGAATTCAAGAACCGAAGACGTTGGTAAAAAAAAAAACTATTTCCGCTTTAATACTCAGACAATTACAGTCCCTGTCACTGGATCAAGAACGAAGTAACTAGTCTCTTAAATGCAGTCTATAAATTATAATATAACATTTCTTGACATTTTAGCCAGAATTAATTTGCATTTTTTCCCCAAACATCTCGAGTTCTCTCATAATTTTGTTCATTCACCGAAAAGTACGCCTTGAATACTCGAATAAACAGCTAGAAATTATTTTTATATAAATAAGCTTGATGTAAATTCTCTTGCGATAAAAAGTGTCGAAAGCAAACTTCGTGAGTAAAAATTGTCGAACGAGAGAATATTTTTTTCTCGTTAGTTTCATTGCTCATAGTTTCGACTTGAGGACGATCATTTTTGCTTTACACTTCACATTTTACATTTTACAATAATGCGTTTAGTACTAGCGTGTATCGTAAAAACTGCTAGAATAATAATTAATAGTTGTTAGAGGAATATGACACAAGGATCATTTTACACAAGAACTGACCGATGAAGCTTGCCATTGACCTTTTGTCGCTTTTCTCAAAAAAATCTTCAATCTGTAATACTAGCCAATGAAGCAGGACGATGAAAACAACACATGCTTGAAACAATGATATTTACAATTCGAAAAAGCATCGGCGATTCGACCCCGCATCATCCTCGTGCTGAAAATTATTCCTTGGCTCTCTACTTCCATTGTAAACTCACTTTCTTTTTGTCAAACTGAAAAACTAACCCTTGCCACTTGCTAAAGCATCCTTGTAAAGTAAAAATCTAAATAAACAGAACTCGAAGTCCTGAATTTGTCCTCTTTTTTTTTGAGCACGCCCAACGCAAAGAAATTCTGTAAAAAAATAATGATTTTTACATTTGATACAAAGCACGCTGAAGGAATTGCATTAAAATTAATTGGATTAGAATTAATTAAATTACAATTACATATTATTGTATGTTTCGTTGCAGTAGAAAACGCCTTTCGATTTACAATTTACATTTGGTTGTTTCGTATCGCGCGTTCGACAGTGATTTTGGTGCTGGCTTGAAGAAAAAGAGCACACGTATAAAAACCTATCTATCCTCAGCTTTCGCACGAAACTAATAATAAAATAAGAAAGATTCACAGCTGTGTCGTAAATGACTTCGATGTTGTTTTGTGATTTATTTCGTAAAACGTGCTTTCGGCCTATAATAGAAATGAGAAAATCATCAATAATAGTATTATAATTACAATAAACAACCCGGTATTTTCGCGAAAGAATCGCATCCGAAGAATAGAATTCGATAAAATGCAACGATTCTTGAGATGAAAGAGACGTTAGCTTGCGTAGTCAATTGTGAAAAAAGTCACAAAGTCGAAATCCATTCCAATAACACGATGAGACTTTTTGTTTGTCGTAAGAGGTTGCTCATAAAATCTCAAAGACACTTTCGGATGTAGCTCTATTAGTTGGTGGTTTGACCTCTACATTGAAAATTGGCAGGCTAGGAAAGAAATGGATTCGCAGGAGATGTCGTACTCGCAGTCCAAGGATCTTGTCGAATCTGATTAATTGAAGGACGGGGTGGTGGTGTTGCTGCTGCAAATGGATTCGCAGAATACGCAACGTTCGCTGGAAATTTTTTTATTTTTACGTGTAAATGGTTTTTTGGGATTTGAATTCAAGTTTCCTTCTTACTTTGTAAAACGAAAAATGGGAACCAGAACAAAAAATTCAAAAGAAAGTGGAACTTTTTTATTGATCTCAAGTAGATGAAAAATTTTTCAATAGTTTCAGGTTTGAAAGTTCTTGCAATTTCGTGTGGTTTTCGAAAGTTGTATATCTTGAAATTAATGTTTTAAGCTTTGAGCGCTTTTTAAACACAAGTCTCTGAATATTCAGTGCTTAGATATTTTGGGCTCTTAAATTTTCAGTATATTGAAATTTAAAATGAATATTTTTATGGAGAATAGAATTTGAATAATATAAACGAAAGGAATAACAGCAAAAACATGAAACATCGGAATTCTCGACAACATTTTTGAAATAAATTTTTGTTACAGGAAAGTTATCACCTCTTCACAAGCGAAAATGAAAAAAAAATAACGAAAATTTGCATATCATGTCGTCATGCAAAATGTTTGTTTACTTTGAAAGACTGCGACTACATCATAATTATTGAAGAAAACTAATAGTTTTAAAATTACAATTTTGACAAACAATACTCGTGCCTCCATCATGCAAGGGCTTCTTGGAAGTTCAATATACTCACGAATTTATTTCCAATGAAATGCTGTTTTGCAAACATAAATTAAAGTTAACAAATAAGTCTGATTATCGAATTAATATTAAACGTTAAAAGCATGCGTTGTGCTTATAGTAAATAATATATCGTAAAACCAAATATATTTTGCGCATTGTTTAAGCATAAAACAGCGAGGTATTGATCACTCTTGGAATCCAGTGTATAAGCTTTACCGAAATCTTTGAAATCTATGTGAAATCTTTACAAAATATTTCAATTATTTATCAAATATTTTGAAATTCTTTCAAAAACTTCTAAAATCTGTGTAGAATCTTTGATTTCTATCCAAAATGTTTCAAAATCTTTTGAAACTCTTTTGAAATATTTGTGTAATTCTTTTGAAATGTTTTGTAATCTTTGACAGGATGGCTTTTTTAATCAAAGAACAAAATTCCCGGTCATTTTCCCGTTCGCTCACATATTTCACGGTCAATGAAATAAAAAAAATCGAACTCTGAAAGCTAACAATTTTTTAATTTGAAGTAATAAAAACTGAACTGCAACTTAAAGTATTCAAATTTTATAATTCGAACATTTTGTATTAAAACGCTTAATAATAAACACGCAAAATTTACAATTTTAAATAATTATATAAATTGCACAGTTGATGAATTCATATTTAGTTCAAGAAATATAAATCCAGACTATAATTTTCAATGTTCTAAATTAAATAATGATGAAATTAATTTGGAAATTTTCAAAATTTGATCGAATTTCTTCTAATTTTATAAGTGTTTAAATGTAATTTATAAATCAAAATTCAACCATTTCAATCACAAAATACAACATTTTTAAATAGAACAATAAAAATTATAATGTTCACGGTTTCAATTGAGCGCAATGAAATTTTGAATGTTTTGAATGTTTGACTTAAAATTTAACATTTTAAATTATCAGCAAAATATTGCTAAACATTACAAAATTATTCCTTTTCTCAATTAGAAAATTTCAAATTGAATTTCAGACATTTACATTTATTTAATAACTAAGGATTTCGAATTGAAGCAGTTCAATTTTTAACTTTAAAGTCTGTATATTCTTTAATTTTGAACAGATTCAGAATCTGCTTGTAAAATCAAATATTGATGAATTTTAATACTTAGAGTACAGTTTAATTCTTAAAATTAGAAATTTTTTATATTTATAGTTGATTAAAATGTTTTAACTTAAAAATGTACGCTTAGAAATAAAGATATAAAATGCTTTCATGATTGAAAAAGTTAAAAACTAAACGTAACATTAACAACAAAGTTGAAATCAAACTTATTCTAAATTTATAAATAAATACTCAAAAAAAAAGAAAAGATAGAAAGATTATTTTATATTGCATTATATCATTATGTGATATCAAATTTTCTGTGATTCAGTGAACTCTTGCCTATTCCAAGGGCCTCGAAACTTGAGCATTTGGGGATTTCAAGGCTGGAGGGGCCCCCACCTCTATCACGAGTCGTGGGGTGAATTTCATTGGGTGTCCCGACCTTGCAGCAATGCATGCGCTGCGCGCAAGTGTCCATCTTTGTATTTGCGTATCATTCATGCCAGTGGGTTTCAAGACTAAAAAATTTCGCTGAATACTGAGCATTGTAGCATGACGTCGCGATCATGATAGGATAGGTGGAAACATCAGGAATAGCATAGTTGGTACATCTTGACATGGGAATACATACACCTTTTTGGAGAATATATTCTAAACGTAAAAGTGAGTACATTCTTGAAATTCTACACTTGACAAAGATTGCCATTCGTGCATTTATGACTCACTTTTACTTTTAGAATATTTTCTCCAAAAAGTCGTATGCATTCCAATGATGTCATGCTAAAATACTTGATTCAAACCAATGAGGGCTCCCCGCTCTTCGGGCCTCTTTTTAATTGGTCAGCCACTGTCGCGGGTGAGAGCGTGCAGGGATCGCGGTGGGAGGTAACGGAACTATACCATTTGGAATATCTCAGCATGGGGGGCTTGGAATGGGTGCGCTTTGGAATAAGCAAGAGATCACTGTATATCGAGTGATTGGGCTCATTTTTCTTCTTATTTTTTGTTAATTCTCAGGAAAAAATCAATTCACTGTCATTTCCTCGTTTTACCCTATTACAAAACATTCTCGGTTATGTCCTGTTCCTGGCACCCTGTTTAAAATCTTTATAAAAACTTTTTTTTTATATCGTTGGGCAGCTATGCAATCTTTTCAAATCCTTAAAATCTTTATGAAATCTCTGTTAAGTGTTTGAGATAATTTCGAAATCTGTGTGAAATCGCTTAATTCTTTGTGAAATATTTGGAAATATTTTTTAATTTTCTCAAATGTATGTAAAATTTTGAAACCTTTGAAATCATTCTGAAATCTTTGAAAATCTTTGAAATCTTAAAATCTGATGTACATTTAAATGTAGCGAGGTTAAATACGCTTTTAATACTCAATACACTTTTCTTTTCTCGCGGCTTGGCTTATAAAATTACTAGTACTTACAAGTCGGTACTGGTGCAGCAGGTTTGATTGCGGACGCACTCACGAGATTGTCCAAATTGACCAGAGCAGAATTTTCACCAAGAAAAGATTGAGGAGTCTTTTTAACAGCACCAGTACTGGGAGGAAGATTATCGTTTAGGCCGACTAAATCGAATGGGTCCGGCGAAACTGCACTCCCTAGAAAAAAGAAAATAAACGATTTCATTAATTTAAATAATTTTACTTCCTCGTAGAGGGAGGTTTGTAATTGCCTACAGTTTCAAATATAACTTTTGAAATATTTCGATATAATTCGACCCCCGAAATTCGAAAATACAATTTTTTTAAATGTCCATGTGTGTGTGTAACTTTTGTCTGCTCATCATATCTTGAAAAGTAATTATCATGAAATTTTGAAGAATTGTAGCTCCGACTGATATCTAGACCTGGCAGGATTTTGAGATAGATTAGCCATTTAGAGAAGTATTTTTTTCGTTTAGAGATTTAAAAAAATGACTTCCTTTATATAAGAAAAACTTTTTTTGATATTCAAAATACAACAATACGATATCTAGCGTGTTCGTTCGCGTCTTTGAGACACGTCGATGGACCTATTATTGAAACTTTTAAAATCTATCAGACCCGATTTATGAAGTTTCAAAAAAATGGTTTATTCTTTTAAATAGGCAAGAGTTTGCAATTCTAAATTTTCCAAAATAAATGTAAGTCATTAAAAAGACAACAGTTTTAATTGTAAAATTTAAAAATTGCATAATTTTTAAATTGTAAATTTAAACAATTTTAAACTCTTCAATTTCTAAGATTTACAAATCATTTTCTTAAATTGCAGAATATTTAATTGTAAAACATAAAACTTTGATAATTTTTATTTGTCAATTTTTTAAATTAGTAAATCTAACATTTTTAAGCTTGGTAATTCAAATTATTAGAATTTTAAGAAGTTATAATTAAAAAATTATGGAATTTGGAAAATTTTGATTTGAAAATGACTTTCAATTAAAAAATTCGTCACTTTTGAATATTTGTATTTGAAGACTGTCCAATATTATTTTTATAATTAATGTTATTATTAATATTAATAATTCTTTTTTTAACTGTTCTTTAAATCAGCCAAATAGTTATTAATGTTATAAATTTCAATAAATTAGAAGTCGAACATTTTTTTTTAACCGGATATATAGACCAATGTTATTAAATTAAATTAATAACGAATTATACGAAGTTCTAGCAGAATTAATTAATTTTGATTTATTAAATGTAAACAAATTTTGAATGTATTAAGTAATAACAAAACTCGAATAATTGATTGAAAATGAGAACATTTTAATCTTGGATTATATTCAAAAATATTTTAGAAAACGAATAAAATATTACAAAATAAGCTTTTTTAATTCTTGCAGTTAACAGCGTTTTTTAAAAAATATGCAACAATTATTTTTAGTCATTACCAATTTAAAAAAATTATTTTAATAATTAGGAGCGTCTTTTTTGACGATCCCACCGATATAAAAAACTCATTTTTCGATTTTCTGCAGTTAACAGTGTTTTCCAAATCATGGCAGATGTAATATATATATATATATATATTGAATACTTCAATGAAGATCGCTTCATAAGCTTTGAAATGAAAAACTGTAAACAAATTCTCCGTTCCTGGCGAAATTGTAGAATATCCTTTTGGGTCTTGTTCTTGCAACTTGCTATTGCTTTTCCAGTACGGAAGCCCAGTTCACATAACTAAATCGTTCAAGGGACATAAATAAAATTCCCTTATCAAATAAAATATCCCAGACATTTCCCGTACTAATAAAATTCCCGTACAATTCCCGCTTTTCACGCTTTTCCCGTACGCTGGACACCCTGCTATTCACAAAGTTCCGATGACCACTCTTGATTAATCAGTAGCTACTTAGAAAGTTAAAAAACATATTATATTGTTTTTGTGAGGTTTTAATTTAAAATATAAATTTACCGCCAAGTTCAGACGTTATTCATTGTATCAGAACACATCAATTGACATTTTGGTTGACTTTCGGATTTTCTGAAAATAATATTTTCGAAAAGAACAAAAAATAAGCTTAAAAAATATTGAGTCTCCAGTTTTTTTCTTAGGAAAAACTCCTCCCTCTATGAGGTAAAAAATTTGATACATGTGAGGAAGAAAAATGCTCATAAAATGACCACAAGGAGATACACCCATAGAGAGTGCGAACATGCATTGCACTTCGTAGCGATACTCATTTCTAAATTGAAAATAATGTTATTGTTTACCATTGTTAACGGCTTGAGGACTGGCTCCGATTTTATTTCGATTGCTGATAATGTCGAACTCATCCAGGTCGTTAAGCGGACTGGTATTTCCTTGATTCGGCGACGAAACGTTATTGAAATTGGTGCCAGCGCCATTAAATCCATTTGTCGCAGAATTGAAATTAGTATTTGACGATGGTGGCAGATTAAATCCGATAGGCTGCAAAAGAAAAACATGATCTCAGTCACTTCGAGTTTACTGTTTTCCATTCTTAAAAATGAATAATAAATTTGCACATACCCTGGTTTCCGCTGGAGTCCAAGGATCAGCATTTAGCGGAGATGCCACGGTTGCAGGAGACGGAGCAGGTGCTCGCCACGGATCAACAGTTGCCGCTAAAAAAGTAAAATTTAATCATGAATTCAGTTTCAATAAAATCTATAAAGTCTAAAAATTAAAATTATTTTTGCTTATATAAAAATATCTTTTAAAATAACTTGTACTGCAATGAAAAGTTCTTTACTTTTATTCATGAAAAAAAATCATGTTACCGCGTAAATTTAAAATTACTCAAACTTTTTTTTTAGTCTACTGATGCATTGCTGAAATAAAAGAACACGAAAAGTGATAAGCAGTGCAAAAATATTAAACTCCTCGCCTAGATTCTAACTACAAATGTTGAATTATTACGAAACCTGGATGTTTTAATGTAAAGTAAAATAAGGCAACAATTTTGGTGATTTATTAGTGCAAGGTAAGTATTTACCTGATATTTCAGCTACCCACAATCAATAAAGACGAGGAAACATGCAAAAACAAAATATAGAGTTATTTGGAATGAGTAAGACAGGAAAACAAGCATGATTAGTTTGACGAAACATACTTGGTCTTTGTGAGGGAGTAGGAGCCCAAGGATCGACGACTGGCGGAGAAGTGCTGCTCGTTGTCGGAACTGACCAAGGATCGCCTTGACCCTAAAAAAAATTAATTTTTAATTAGTTTTAATAATCTAAATAGAGCGTTTACATGCAATTTATAATATTTCAATACGAAATTAAAGGGTGTCTCTCACACCTAGAATTGTCAAGAAATTTTTATATACCTAGAAAAATCTCGAAATGTCAGTAAATTTGTTTGTAAAACAACGATGACTCTTCATTTATAGAAGAAGCTTTATATTAATGTATTTATTACTACTATTACAGGGTGTCTACTTAAATTCTGGAAACAAATTCTCTGACAATCCCAGGTTTTTTCCAGGTATAATTTTTCATAGTGTGGAGACAGTTAAACATTTAACATTTTTCAAAACAATTAACTCGGAATATGTATAGTTTCGCGAATTTATTATAAATAATGTATTTTTCACGAATTTAAATAATAATTCAAACAAATTTTTATCTTAGAATCTTATATTTAAAATTCAGTACATATTTAGGTAAAATTAATGTGGATAATTTTCAACTAACTACATGAATTTTCAAACAAATAGTTGAATTTACAACTAAACAATTTTTTTTAATGAAATAGTTAAATTTTGAACGAAAAATAATCCGCTTTCAACAAAAAATAGATTTAAAACAAACAAAAAAACAGACAGATCAATTTTCATCCAAAGTGATGAATTTTCAACTGAAATGATGAATCGTTAACTGGAATAGATGAATTTTAAACCAAACAGATGATATTTTAACTATTTTTTTTTAATTTTCAACCAAGTAGTTCTACTTTTAACCAAAAATAATTTTTTTATTAAAATTGATCTGTAACTGGAATAGTTAAATTTTATAACATAAAGATGAATTTTTGATTCAAATGATAAATCTTTAACAGGAATAATATTCGAAAAAATTCCGTACGGAATTTTTTCTTACGGGTTCTCCAGGTTTTCTATGTAGGGTAGGCACCCTGTATTATTACTTTTATATTACTGTATTGATTTATTTTGTTTTAAACATTAATCTGTCTGGTTAACCGGTATTAAATATTTTTGCACACAAAAATGATCTAATGTAGTTTAAGATATGTTTTTTAAAGTGGAATCAGTTTCATAGTCATTAGTTTATTTCAAGTTACATTACACACGTTCCACTTTATCGAATTTAGTGCGTTGCTACTAACGGGTTAAATATAAATTTTTTTATCTAAAAATATTTCATTTTATATTAATTTTGTATAGTACCATTGAATTTTTAGTTGAGATTAATGTTTTTAACTGAAAATGCGTAGTTTTTTGCGAAAATTCATCTTTTTATTTGAAAATGCAGTTTTTCTAGTTAAATATTCATCAATTTAGTTGAAAATTCATCACTCTTTGAAAATATAACAATTTTTGTTTAATTGGATTTGGATATTTTTATTTAAAAAATCTTCTATAACTAAAAATGTAACGCAAATATTCCAATTGAATATTCCATCATTTTAGATTAAAATTATTCATATCTTGGGTTGAACATTAATTTTTTAACTGAAAATTTAACTATTAAATTTTTGGTTAGAAATTTATCTTTTTTAGTTAATAATTCATGTACTTGGTTGAATATTTATATTTTTGGTTAGAAAACTAAACTATTCCAGTCAACGATTTATCATCGTAGTTGAAAATTCATCAGTTTGGTTGAAAGTAAATTACCGGAAATTTAACTACTCCATTTTTTGTTGTAAATTAACCTTTTTTAGTCGAAAATTGAACTAATTCTTTAAAAATTCATCTTTTTGGTTGAAAATTCAAGTATTCCAGTTATTAACGAAGATATATATTCCACAACATGTTAAATACGCATAACTTTAGTTGATATTCATCTTTTTGGTTGAAAATAAAACTATTTGGTTGAAAGTTAACCTCTTTCGTTAAAAATTCATGTTTTTGGTTTGAAAAACATCTATTTCATTTAAAGATAAATATTTTTAGTTAAAAATTCATCACTTTGTATGAAAATGTAACTATTTTCTATTAAATTAGTTTTTTATAATTTTTTTAAAGCTTAAAATGTAACGCTATTATTACAATTCAATTTTCCATTATTCTAGTTAAAAGTTTCTGATTGAACATACATTTTTTAACGGTGAATTTAACTATTCAATTTTTGGCTGCTTATCTTTTTAAATTAAAAATTCAAGTATTTTGTTGGTATGTTTTGGTAGAAGTTATTCTCCTTGGTAAAAAATTCATTACTTTCGTTGAAAATTTATTATTTTAGTTGAAAATTGTCAGTGTCGTTGCATTTTTATTTCAAACTGATAATTAAACTATTCTATTTTTTGTGGAAACTTGATCTTTTTTAGTTCAAAATTCAATTACTATTCAGTTGAAAATTGTATTTTTTAGTTGGAAGCTCAAACATTTTATTGGAAAATCATCTTTTTGGTAGAGAATTAATCTTTTTATTCAAAAGTGCATTTTTATGGTTAAATATTTAAGTATTCTCGTTATATATTAATGATTTTAGTTATATAGCCTTTGAAATTGAATTTAATATATTACCCACTTTAATTTTACGAATTTTAAGTATAAGAAGATAAAATAAAAATTGGTTTGAATTATTATGCAAATTCATGGGCAATACTTCCGGTCGATTGCTTAAAAAATGCGAAACATATTAATGGCCCCGTACTATGATAAATTATACCTGACAAAAACCCTGGAATATTCATGGAATTTTTCTCCACGCTTTGATTAGACACCCTGAATTACACATTCAACTTCTTATTTTTAAACAGTACAACTCTGTGCGATTTAAATTTATTATCAAATATCATGTTTCTCTGAAATTTTAAAAAATTTTTATGTGTACCTTCAACCTACCTCGGAGTATGGAATGTATGATAAATCCAGAGACTGTCATGCAACATGCAAACGAATACATAAAACGAAATAAATTTGCAAAAAAATTAAAATTAAAATTAACCTGAGGTCTTGGAGGCGGCGCAGCGACGGGGACACCCCAGGGGTCAGTCTGCACACCAGATCCACTAGCTTCTCCCAAGCTTACATCAAGCAAATCGAGCATGTGACTCTGCTTCTCAGTCTGTGGAGCTCTAAAAATAACACATCACATATTACATTTAATTTCATTACGTAATTATTTAGAATTTTAAAAATCACTTGTTGATTTATTTAAGCAATTTAACACAAGATCTGGCTTTTATCCACACAAACTCTTTATAATGAAGTATATTAAATGATTAAAGAAAATGATAGAAACTCACTTAAAGTCTTGTTGGCTTTGACTAAGTGCTAATTGCAGTCTCACATCGTCGCTACGTCTTCTTTGCTCTTCTTGCTCGGCTTCCTCTCGCGACATCGCTAGTGCCAATTGCAACTGAAGCTCTTCCTCGCCAACAGTTTGCGGTCTTGCTGCTTCTAATTCCGCTGAACAGTTATAGAAAATCAATATTTACTTTATCAAAAACATTGCGCGCGAAGGAAATCAATTTTATTTATCTTTAACGCATGCACTGCAGAGATGCAGAAAAATTCAAGAAAAATTGTCACCGAAATAAGAATTAAAGTGAATGGAATTAGATAAGGTGGACACGTACGTTTTGACGTAGACTCGGCGATCTGACATGGTTCCCACTCCTGAAACTTTAATCAAATAATTAAAATTATTTCTTACATCTATTTTAATTTTTCATTGTTTGATGCAGCTACTATTTTGACTTTTTAGCTCAATTCAAGGATCACAGCGCAAAAGGAGCTCAAAAAAGGGGAAATAGGGGAAAGATGAAACTTTTTTTTACATGTTGAAAATAAAAAACAATATTCTTATACGAAATGTTAAAATTTTAAATATTATTCCATGATTTTTCAATGACTTCTGCCATTAAAGAATTTATTTTAAAAAATTGGATACACTTAGGGCGTTGGAAATCCATTCACATTGATATAAAAAAGTCCCGAGAAAAAATGAATTCCCAAAAATCCTAAATTACAACATTTTATTCAAAAAAGCAAAATGATAAAATGTTTCTTCGGCTCAAGCTGAATAAATTTCAGGTTCAACATATTCAACTTTTTTTTTAAATGCGTGCATATGACTTAATCCAAAACTACATGTTTTTGAAAATTTTCAAAAAAATTGTGATTGAGCAAAAAATTTATTTTTAAATTTCGTACTTTTATTATTTTTGATTAGTAAAGGCTGTAAATGAAAGAAATTTGTCATAATTTGTGGAACAAAAGGAAATATTTTTAAACTGAACTCGTTGAATTTGACTGATTTTAATTTTTTTTCACTTTTGTCGAACGCTCACCCACAAGTTGCTTTTTCTCATCAGCACAAACGTTTTGATTTAGTTTAGCATTTTCACTCTACCCTACTCTTCAGAGCTCTTAAACACAAAATGAAAATGGCTCAAGTCACAACATTGATATTGGATAACAACTTCTGTCTCCAGTTTTCAGACTTTCAACATGCTTTAAGATGTTTCAGCTTCACATTTTTTTAAATAGTATTTTTAATGGTTTAGCACTGGAAGCGGATAAATTATTTATTCATAAAGAACTGATTCAAGTGCTATAATTGATTTAATTATTATTCGATAATGGGTACACTGACTAACTTCAGAGAATTTTTCGCGCAATAAAAATATTGTATATTCAAAGAGAAAAGAAAATGCGAAATTTTTTTTTGAGAATAGGAGAAAAAGAGGAATTTCAAGAAACAAGGAGAAACTACGAACAAAGAAGAAGACTGAGCACGCGGTCAATTAGATATTTTTTAATTACTCACGTCACCGCTCACTGGTGAAATCGTATCGGCTCCATCGCTTCCGAATCCACGAACGGATTGAACCGCTCTTTCTTTAGCCTTCAAGGCTCTCGCTCTTTCATTTCTTAATCTCTCGTCATCCTTCAATAAGGCCACTAGTTGCTTTGCTTTCTCCCTTACATTTATTCCCTGATCCTTGTGTCCATCCAAGTATTGAAAATCTGGAAAGGAATTTATTTTGATATTTTAGAATGTAATTTTGAGTTGAGGAGTTGATTACCATTGAAATCTGGTGGACAAGCCTTACCACATCACAAAAAGATACAAAAAAGGGGAAATAGGGGAGTTTTTTCATGAAAAAACGGGAAGAATTCTGCCATTAAAGAATTCATTTTTTTTAAAATAGATAATCGTGATCATAAACAAGAATATTTTCTCTTCTAAAAATTTCTTTTTTAATAATCAAATCGTGATATTTATAGGTGTAATTAAATATTCTTGACCAAGTTTAATTATTTTATCCTTACTATAATCAATACTTTGAATTTAAATTGTAAACAATAATCTTCATATTCTTAAAATCAAACCTAAAATATTTCAAGTTTGAGCGTCTAAAATATTGTACAGCAGCAGTAAGTTAACGTCCCTGGATTTCTATTTTATAATACGAAATTATTTAGCAAAATGTCCTGAAATTCTTTGGAATCTTTAAATATAACTTAAAATCTTTCAAATCTTTCGACATTTGTTGAATGCCTTCATATCATCTAAATAAAACTTAATTTAATCGCTAAAGTGCTCTAAAAATTCGCTAAAATCCCATGAAGTCATAAAAATCCATTAAATGAATAAAAATCATTTAAAATTCCAATTTTTTAACCTAAAATTTCTTTAAATCCTTTGAAATCTTTAAAAATAACTTAAAATCATTAGGGTAGAAAAATGAGGCTTGAGACCAACACAAAATTTTCAGCGGGACAAAAAAGAAAGAAATTGTAAACTTAGGATTTTTTTTCTCCGTATTTTAATAAGACTATGAAAGTTCTGAAAATGCATTTATTTAACTTTTTATTAAACAATAATTTTAATTAATGAATTCATAATAGAGTTACTTTTGCACATGTTGAGCCAAAATGTAAAGACTGCTGAACACGTCTTATTTCATTCAATTTAATTTTACATTGCAGAATTTTAGTTTTTCTTTATTCTATAATGGGCATAAATGAAGGTTGGAAGTAGAACAATGGGCAACCAAAATTTTCAAAAAAAAATTTTTTGCATACAAAATTGAAAAAAATTAAATACACGTTGTGTAAAAATAATTTGTTCAAGATTTCAGTGCTTAATATGGGTCATTCCATGTCAAATTTACACTCAAATTTTAGATTTCATTCGAGTAATTTTTTTTCGATTCTTCATCAA
>JAAAKG020102275.1:0-15839 GCA_010014905.2 Druon quercuslanigerum | reverse complement strand
GGGGGGGGGGGGGGGGGGGGGGGGGGGGGGGGGGGGGGGGGGGGGGGGTGGGGGTTGGGGGGGGGGGGGGGGTGGGGGGGGGGGGGGGGGGGGGGGGGGGGGGGGGGTGATGACTTCGTGGCACCCCCCCTGGATCCGCGCCTGGCATACGATGCTTTTAGTTTATTTACGTTCTGGGAGGGATTTTATACATTTTCAGTTGGATTACTTTACGAAAGGCCGCCAGTATAATCAGAGGTCATCTTTGGTTGGGTAGGTGCACAATCGAGAAAGTGTAAGTGCACTGTCTCATCACTATACACTAGCACAGCACTGATTAGGATTTGTCGACCTCACGATTGCAGAATTGAACTACCATACGATGTAGTAAATACTCTTATGAAATGATGCACTAGACCTTTTCTTTCTTTTCTAGTAATCTTAATTTAGAAAAATCTTTGTATCTTCAAAAAAAAACTTGTAGCTGGTGACTCTCGATTTCACAAATGCAAAAAGATGCCAATTAAAATTTTTTAAATTTTCAGCAAGGCAACAAGTATCGAAATTGAACAACTTAACGCTCGCGTCGTAGAAGCTGAAACGAAATTGAAGACCGAAGTACAACGCATAAAAAAAAAACTACAGATACAGATCACTGAATTGGAACTTTCGTTGGACGTGGCAAATAAAAACAATCTAGACTTGCAAAAGACCATCAAGAAACAATCCCTAACCCTGACAGTAAGTTAATCTTCTATAACAATTCGAATAATCGTACTAAATCAAATGCTCATGATATATTTGATATTATTTTCTATTATTAGGAACTGCAAGCACACTACGACGAGGTTCAACGTCAATTGCAAGTGACACTAGACCAATTGGGTATCAGCCAACGTCGTTTACAGTCTCTAACTGCTGAGCTCGAAGAAGTTCGCGGCAACTACGAATCTGTAAGCTATTGAAATTAAATTTTATTATTTCCAAATCTAACCTCATGTTTGGAATTATTCGGCATTGCTTTTAATTTAATGAGGTTTCTCTGGATTAAAATTATATAACATAAGCTCACAAAACAAATAGAGTATCTTACGGCAATGAGATATTCCGGGATATCTCATTTCATTACATTGATGTCCTGGGTTATGCCAGGCTTAACCAACCGGGATATCCTGCAAGGCAGAAGTTTTCAATTTATCTCACGCGTACATAAATGAGGTCAAACGGGATATCCTATTGCTGTGTTCTGAGTCGTTTATATTGCTATGAAAACTGCAACGAAAATGGGAATATTATCGAGAATATAACCGGCGAATATATTCTCTCAGAATTTGTGAGAATAATGCTTGAAAGTGAAGTTAAATCACAAATTTTAACTCCATGTTTGATTGAATAGTGACAAATTTTAATTTAAATAATGAAAAATAGACAATTTGAATATTTTGAAAGTATACAGGGTTATATTGCACGCAATTAAATCCCTGACAATTGAAGAACTCTATACCTCAAATTCGGTTTCAGTGCCTCAAAGTACATAAGAATAACAGTCATATATTCAGCAAAATTGGCTTTAACCATCTTAATTGCGTCACGGCCTTAAATGAGGTTAACTTCAACCGAATATTTGACCATTCTTATCCATACCATTCTTATTCATACATTCCAGCGCCTGATCATGAACACTTAGATTAGTGGTCGGTAAACTTTTTGTCAGGCTTGTCCCAACTTAATTTTTTCGACTACTTTTCGGTCTGTTCATGGACCTCAGTGTGAGTGAGCTTACTCCAGCAGGGGCATTTTGTCCACAGGCAGGTCAAAGTAAATATATTTTAAAACTTTTAATTTTTCAACAAGTTATTTGAAAATAGCATTATCAGCATATACGAATTTTTCCAATTCCAATGATATATTACTTGCGTAGAAAAGTTGAAAATTTAAAGGAGTTTATTATAAAGAAACTTCAGCTTAACAGTCAATGTAATACTAAATAGTTCTTAAATTTTCAACCCTTATAGAAAAATGATGTCTTTGGAATCGGAAAAATACGTAGATTCCAAATATATTGCTTTCAAATCACTGATTGCAAAATTAAGAATTTTTTAATCCCAAATTTGTTCTCATTTTCCAACAAACGACCCCTGAGAAAAGGGGTGGTCTGCACAAGCTCGCAGGTACCTGACCGGAAAGTAGGTCGTTGGTCAGCGTGGTCACCCTGACTTGTTCAAGAGAGTGCCGACCACTGCCTTCGAGCCATCCGCACTTTAATATAGTGCATCACGCGATACTCGTCACGCGCCCTCGAACGGGCTAGCTTGAAAAGCTACCCTACACGCAGGAGGATGTTTGGAAATGGTTTTACTTGTTTTGAGAATTTCAGGTGCGCGATCGAGTCTCGTAATGAATTACCGTCATTGAAAACACTTAGTGTGAAAATTATTGAGACATGTCCCCCAAAAAGACACGATACTTGTGGTGCAAAACGGAGCGCGATGTTCGCAAATAAGTACTAAAATTCAAATTAGGGAAAATTGGCCGGAAAGAGTAAAAGAAGTTCCGAAAACGTGAATTTGTGTTTTGCGCAAAGAACAACGTGAGTTCGCGTAATTATGTGACTTCCAGTGGAGTAAGCTTAACTTAGCGAGTAATATGTTAACTCAACAGAAATCAAAGAAAAGCGAATAGTCACAATTTTCTACCGATGTTGATACAAGTATGAAGATGTTCAACTTGCATAGGTGCTGTACGTCCCTGACTTTCGTAAGATCCTTCTTGCTGTCTCGAAAAATGAAGACAAAAACTGTGAAGTAATTTCTGAGAAACGTCCTGCCATCGTCATTGACAATGACGGCAACATACAGATGATTATTATTATTGATCCCCGTTTCTCGGATAAGGAGAAAGGAAAATAGAATGTCTCCGCGGAAAAACGTCGAGGACCCCTTTCGTCAAGAAATCTGAGAGGAATTCAGAACGATTCAATTTATTTCACTCTGATCTCTGTGAACCAATAAAAGTAGAATCAAAGGAAAAATCTAAATATTTTATTGATTTTATCGACGATAGTTCAAAGGGGATCGATACACGATTTCTTAAAAAGAAAAGCGAGGCTTTTGAAAAATTCGAAGAATTCAAATCAGCAGTTGAAAATCAGAAAGAAAAGAAAATTAGGTATCTCTTTTTAGGCTGAAGCCGTTTGTACTTCTAACTATATTCAAAACTAGCAGGCTGGATCAAAGGACTTCGTAGGAAGCTTAGGCCAGAAAGGGAAAGACATGGACCACCTGAGAGAATTTGGAAACAACTTCTTGATTCTGGATAGAGGGAAAAAGGGATTCTTTTAGATTGCGCGAACGAGTCCAAAGGATATAAAGTAAAGATTTCCGAACGTAAAAATCGAAATTACGACAGATCTCGTCTTGGGAAAGAAAACCGAAGCTTCTACAGAAAATCCGTAAGAGGCATTCACACTGGAAGTTCTTGATCATCGTAAAGATAATGTCATATCTTCTGAGCTTATCGGCGTCCTTTTGCAACCAAATTAAAATCATCGGAATGACTTTCCTCTCATTGAGGCACCAGATGACTTTAAGAAGGCTTCATGTTACACTGGATGAAACGAAGTTCTTTCTGAAGAATGTCACGTGACAGCTGATCGAACGGCCCGAAGATCGACAAGTGATTCGCAACCGCGTTGTTCTACGGAACAAGTATAAACCGGATGAATCACTGGACAGATAAAAGGCAAAAAGCGTGACACGAAGTTCCTCTCAGAGGCCAGGGATTCATTTTAGTTAAACTTTCGCGCGGGCAGCTCGTCTGATTTGGCTTCGTTTATTAGTAGCTCTCGCAGCAGAGCGACAGAAAAAGAAATTTGCATAGACACCGCACAATTTCTAACTGAAGTAATGAAAATGATTTTCAAGACAGAAACAAGTAGCAGTAAAATTAAGAACAAGTAAGAATGGATGATGCAGCGGCTGTAAACCGAAAATAAAGTATGCCTTTTGACCAAATCCCTTTACGGTCTATGACAGGCCGGACTCAACTGTTGCGAGAAACTGGGCAAGGTACAAAGAGGATTTGGGGCAACCTCCTTTAACACAGATCCCTACATGTATCAAGTGGAACAAGAGAAAGACTTGATTTTTATTGCCATCTACATGGACGATATCTTGGCTCTTTTACGAGACAGAGCAAAAATTGCGAAATTGAAGGTTTATGTTTCGCAAGAGTTCGAGATAAATGATCTCGGTGAGCTTAAGTGCTCTCTCGGGATTGAATTCACTCGAGATGGAAAGCAGAGTTTAATGCACCAAAGACGTTTATTTTTAGCTTAAAATTCATAAGAGCTACTAATTAATCATTCAGTGTAGTATTTTATTTACTTTATACATGCAATTATAACATTAGTCAAGTATTCTACCAATCACTGCATGTGCAAATTTGTAATAACCTTTTATTTTCTTGTTCCTCAGAGGGCTATTTATCCCTAAGGACTTTTCTTTAGTAAATACAAATACATAATGTTTGACTTTTTGCGATGAAAGGTACTACATTGTCGACCGCAGTTTTAGAGACATTTTTTGCTCGAAGAAATGTCAAACTTATTGATTTTTGTGTGTAAATGGAAAATCATACTTCCAGCTATATCCTGGATTGAATATTTTGGCGATTTATCGGGCCATATACAAAGTAGGCCCTTTTCTTTTGGAACGTCAGATGTATTTTGAGGTGCATCAACATATTACACATATTTAACATAATTGTCTGTGAAGCTCTTACTATAGCATGTTTACAGATTTTTTAGATTACCTGGATTCTCAAAGCTTCAGTTTGTATAAAATCACTAAGGCTTTTGCATTAAATTGTATTGCTATCAAATATCTCAAACCGTTTCCTTCTTTTTTCATTAATGTAACATTGGAATGTATAAACAAGTAGCATTTACGCTGAATTGAGAAGCGTAATACCCTTGTGTTTTATATCATTATCATTATCATTCGTTTGCTGTAATTGTTATATCAAAGTATGTTTCACTATTCGAGTAAACCCTTCTACTTCTATATAAATGTCTCTTATATACATTTTTTCATTTGCGTGTTTTTTTATAGGCCCTTCGTGCAAAGAGGACTGTCGAGCAGCAATATGAAGAAGCTGTTAGTCGTATCAATGAATTGACGACCATCAATGTAAACATTGCATCTTCTAAGGCAAAACTTGAACAGGAACTTGCTACCCTAGCTGGTGATTACGAGGAAGTAACCAAGGAATTGAGAATGAGTGATGAAAGGTACCAAAGAGTGCAGAACGAGTTAAAACATACTGTTGAGATTCTTCACGAGGAACAAGAACGCATTGTAAAAATTGAGGCTATTAAGAAGTCTCTTGAAATTGAGGTGAAGAATCTTTCTGTCCGTTTGGAGGAAGTCGAGGCCAATGCTATAGTTGGCGGCAAACGCATCATCAGTAAACTTGAAGCTAGGGTAAGCAATGTTTGTAATTCAATAAACAGTTCATCGATCTTTTTTCCAAACACAATAAGAATTAAAGAGTCAATTTCATTTTCAGATTCGCGATTTAGAGCTAGAGCTGGACGAGGAGAAACGCAGACATGCTGAAACAGTGAAAATTCTACGCAAAAAAGAACGCAATATAAAGGAAGTAATGATCCAGGTTGAGGAAGATTCAAAGAATATTGCTCTGCTGCAGGAGTCTTTGGACAAAGCTTGTCAAAAAGTAAACATTTACAAAAGACAACTTCAAGAACAAGAAGGCATGTCCCAACAAAGCGTAACGCGAGTACGTCGGTTCCAACGTGAACTAGAAGCCGCTGAAGATCGCGCAGACACAGCGGAAAGCAATCTGACACTAATCCGTGCTAAGCACCGTAGCTTCGTGACCACCTCAACCGTGCCCGGTTCTCAGGTTTACCTTGTCCAGGAAACGAGGCAAGAAATGTAAATCTTTGAAGCGTCATTCTCTACTGCTTTACAGACAAAGCTTTGTCTGCGCTAACGTAATTACATATTTTAAAATTATATTTTCATGCATATTATCGTTAGAAATTATTTGACCATTCGCATTAATGCTATCAAGAAATTTTATATTGACAAGTATCAGTCAGTTTTAACTTCTGATTAAAATGTTAAAGAATTAAATATGTTTGAAGATAAAAGAAAATTTGTTTGGAGGACTGCAGGAAAAAGTATCGGGTTGAGTAAAACAGGGCACACGCAAGGCGACTTAAGAAACCTAATCCTCTTTTGCATCATAGTATTTCCACTGCATCCTATAGTAGTTCCCACTGGTACTTCTGCTGCGAACTGCATATTGATAGTATGAGGTCACTTATGTATTTTACATGGATGAGCTAAAATAAGTTACCTATGCTAAAAACGCAAAGTAACAGAAGCTTGCTATAATGGCTGTGGAAAAGTACATGCGGGAAATTGGAATAGAATTTGGATTAGACAAGTGCGCCAAGATTAATTTGAAGCGAGGACCACTTGCTGTCAATTATCTTGACCCTAAACTCATCGCACGGAATATTCCACATAAATATGAAAGAAAATTTAATCTGGATGGTATGCATGTGGGCCTTCTCTGAGTCACAGTTCCATCTTAGCATACCATGGATTCGTTCGGCATCAATATTCATCATTTAGCATCAGAACCTCAATACAAAATATTTAACTTTAAAATCACTGACGCTATTGGTTTTAAGCTTTAAGGGCCTTATAGCAGATACTATTATTCTTCCGCAGCCCTTATATCATATTTTTGGTATTAAATGTCAATTTAACACTAGAATTCTCAAACATGCAATGAAAGAGCTGAAACCTCTAGAGCACAACAAAGCATACGGGTCATTACTTTCGAAATCTACTATTGAAGAAGTGTACACCTGCATTTTCAATAAAATTTCCCCAAATAAAAAAAAAGATCCATATTAGAATTAAATAAATTAAGTTGAGAATACTCCAAACCTGCTTTTTTTTATCTTGTCCCAACTTTTTCTATATTTTACAATCCCAATCAAAAAACATTTACACAAAATCTTTCAATGTTTTCTTATTCATTCAAAACCCTGTTTAAGACAGTACACCCCAATTTTTTAACACGTGAGAACCCATGCGAAAATGAGGATAATCAGCCCATGAGATCTGTCTAAGTCAAAAACCAAATGCAAATCTAAAAAAAACAGTAACAGTCAAGGAAATCAACTGAATTGAAGTTATATTTCAAAAAAGAAAAAATAAGAATTGCCTAGAAACTTATTGTCAAGTGTCAATAATCATACTATACGTGGTTCTTTTTATTTTTTAATGTAAAGTATTTTTATAAATTGACTTACTCTCATTACTTCCGTAGTGTACAATTTTGATATCTTCTCAAACATATCATTACAACATAGTCCTTTTTGTGGGTAGCAAGCATACTAAGATAATAACGCATCGAGCATTTTTATAGATTATTGTTATGCTCTTTATTTATATTTAAAAAATGGTTTGAATGTCAAATGTAAATAAACATACTATCATAAATATTACTTAACTTCCTTAAATAATTTTTTTAATTTATAGGTAACTATTTATATTTTTTATTCTCTAAGTCTAATGGAATCTTATATATCTTGATATTATGATTTTTCAAACATTTCTTAATTTTATTTCTAAATCTCTAATCTTTTAAATGGTTCTACTTACAAAGTCGTAGATTCATTTTCTGCACAGATTTATGATTGACTTTAAAAAAAGAGTTAGAATATATGAAGGAGATCAAGTACATACAATAATTGTGGTCTTTGAAGTGAAGTATGAACTTTCTGTCGATAGTATACTCATTGTCAGTATTAAAAATGTTATAAGCAATGAAAATCTTCCTGATAACCCTATTTTTTTAGTCAGAATTTTTAATAGCATTTTCTAAAAATGGTCTTTTAATTTCTGAATATATCAATTCGCCTTTAGCATGCTTGTATGTAACAGAAGCATATTTTTTATCAGGCACTATAAACTGCAAGGTGCCAAGGACTACGAATTATTGTGGAGCTGACATATTTTACAAAAAAATTATTGGCTTTCAGAATAGCCTATTCAAGAAAACTAAATTTGTCACCAATTTTACTAATGTATAGCAGTTCAACGATCCTCTGTTGGTTTAAGCTACTTAACATCAGAAGCTGAACATAAGCATGATTATAATTGAAATTATCTCAAATGAATGACTAATTATCTCATTTAATTATTATCGTCAGAAACTTAAGAATATAAAAATACCTAAACGTTCTTCTTAAACTTGCACAAACTTGTATTAAAATAATGATAATTCTATTATACTACTAGATATAGGGCATCTTCCTACAAACAAACGCACTGTATATCATACAAGAATATGTTTCAACATTTAAATTAATAATAAAACTAAACAGTGTATTTACAACATCTGTTATTAGTCTTTAATTAATTAAAACCCTGTATTATTAAATATTTGCTACCAAGATCAGACCGGAATACAATTAAAGGTGTTTTAATTATTTAGGCTATGAGTAAACTGGCGCAACTTACCACCTCGTCCTACCTTACCTACGGTTGGTAAGTGGTTCTATGTCATACAAATTGCCAGTAATTGGTTTGGATCGGTTGATATTGTTTATTTTACCATCGATTAAAAATTCAGTGCGATGTTAGTAAATTTGTATCTGATAGTTTTCGTCTCGATCAGCGAAACAGAAGGTTTAATATTTTAGGGTCATAATTTGCGCCTATCGTTAACAGAGGGAGGTCCATAAAACCGCTTTATATTTTAATATAGCGCCACTAGTCAACATATGGCATTGCCTAATTATGGATAATTTTTGAAAATGTGAGCGAAATGCTGTTACTCGATACGTTTCATTAGACATATTTAAATTTTGTTAAATCTGTCCGCTTTGCTGTCACATTCTCGTCGCGCGCAGCTCGGTTTGCTCGAAAGTTTAAGCACTTAGAATTAGCGAAGATAGATGGAAGAAGCACTTCCAAAAATTACTGTCAACAGAAAAGTTAGAGGATGATGCTGGAACGACTGACACAGAAGGCAGAGAATGAGAGAAGCGTAGGGAAAGAGAGGTACGTATGGAAGGAAAACTGGAGGGGGAAAAAGAGATTGAAGAAACGCTTGAACTAAATAAGGAGATAACGTTCGAAGAGATGGTTAGAAATATAAAAAAATCTTCTTTATCAGAAATTGCACAAAATTGGAATTCAAGAAAGGATGCTGGAAATGATCAAGGAAATATACAGGGCGACGGTTAACGAGATCATTACTGTGGAGGGGAACACGAAATGTTTCGAAACCAGAAGAGGAGTAAAACAAGGATGCCCGCTAAGTTGCTCACTGTTCAATGCATTTATCGGCGATATAGACGACGAATGGGTTAGACTTCCGGGAAGGGCTAAATAATATGCTGAAAACTCTGGAAAAGTACGTTGACAAGAATGGGCTCGAAATAAATGTCAGTGAATCCAAGATAGTTGTTTTTCGAAAAAAAGGGAGGAGACAGAAAGGGGAAGAATGGAGAATTTATGGCAGCAAGTTATAAGAATTTGACTATTTCAAATATTTGGATATTCCAAAAGGCAGCTAACATAGCAGGAGGAGTTATGACAAGGGCAAACATTGCAGGTTTAGAAAGAAGGTTATATTTAAAGGACGTTCTCGTAAAATCTGGTGGTTTGTATAGAGTGGAAATTTGGGGTTGCGAGAGGTGGAAAGAAGTGGAAAAAGTAAAACTCATAAAAATGGCAATGGGCTTGGAAAAAACACACCCGGATATATCTGGAGATTGGAAGCAGACCGAAACAGCCTAGAACTAGAAGCAAGGAACAGAGCTAGTAGATGTATATGATCGAGATTTTGGAAATGACGGAAGGTAGGTTGCCGAAGATTTGTCTCACAGAAGAGCTCAGGGGAGTTAAAAACAAGGATCCAACAGAATGGAGCAAAGGTCTAATGGAGGTTTTAGTATAATAAACTGAATGTATACTTAAATAAATACTCAATTTGTACAATGGGATAATACGGACTACTCTTGGGCTATACCTAGGATAAGATGGGTCAACTATTTTTGTTTTAACCTCTACGTTAAAATTCCCATTAGAAGATCACGCAGTAACCGCAATAGTTTTTTTTTAAACGGTAAAAAGTTTAAAAAAAATATAAGACCCATAACGCCATAATTTATAATAATATCGTGCACACGTCATACACGTCGCACGCGTAATGTGGCCAATATTATAAAAGTAAATTGAGTCTTTTAAAAATATATTTAAAATAAAAAACGAAAACAAATATCTATTTTGTAATAGTCACATTTTGATTTAAAGTAAAAATTCAGCGTACTAATCGGTTTGATTTGTATTTTTTAATACCTTCCTTTTTTTAACGACGTCCTGTCCAAAACCTTTGTCAGGGTGCCGTATCAGTGGTGTCAGAACGCGGATATCTCTGGCATGGGCACTAAGCGATTCCTGTGTATGTGTGATGAGAGTGCAAAAATTGGGAACTAAAATACTACCGCGCATGACCAAAGATGACAAATTTGGCGGCAGAATTTAAATTAGTTTGCGGTTTAATGCAATATTATAAGGGCAGAATAAAGTTATATAAATGTTATAAGATGGCAACAAAATAAGAAATTAAAGCTAAAAGCAATATCTCTCTCTGCCTTCTAGCAAAAGGAATACTAAACTTAAGATTAAAAGCAGCATTAAGTTATCGCTATTTTTAGACCAAAATATGAGTCGTAGTATTATTCTTAGTATCATTTATGACATTAAAGCGCCAACTAGACGGAAGTAAAACGCAATAAGCATGGACTTTGGACTATCACTTTTTATACATTTCAATCATCGGGTGAAGTTTATAAAAATGCGCGCACAGCAGAAAATTAATAATTTAAGTCAAATTAATAAATTGGACTTAAATTAATTTTGTTGACTATGAGACATGATCAAATCTGAAATAGACAGCTTTAATTGTAAATGCGAAGCGCGACAACGCGTTCGGCCACAGCCGAATTAAAATATTTATTAACTGACAACCCTAATTTTAAAAATTACAAATAGGTTACTTATGTGCCAGTGGAATATGTGAATGTAGTGAAAATTCAAGAGAGAGTTTAAACCGAACTACGGCTGGTGTTAAAAAATATAATTATGATGTGAAAAGTTAAAACTGTGTTCATTATTTTTCAAAACTTTAATAGTTCTCCCAGTTATGGTTTCAACCATTCAATGGCAGCAACGATTCCACTCTTCAACGAATCAGCGTCAGGCTACAACAGGATCCAATTCTACTACATCGCCAGGGACGTAACAGTATGTTTAAATTGTCACATGGCGGTACATAACCTAAAAATATAAAGGAATAACTTCTGCGCATGTCAGAGATAACCACGTTCCGGGTTCCGACACCACTGCGCCTAGTTCAGTCAATGTTTAATTTGAAGCACATTTTCTTTATTTGAAAGGCATCTGTCAATTGAACGACTCCTGCCTTACTGGCTTTTGTTCAGTATCATACCAGTTCCACACCAAAGGAGATACGTAGCTAAAGGTTTGTAATATTCAGACCAACTGTACTGCTTACCTTCTTTGTGTATCGTTTATGCGTGTACACTGCATTTTTACCTTTAATAAAAATGTGATCATTACGAAAAGGATATTTTTTCGTTTTTAAACATTTTTAATATGTTGCGCATGACGTGTGCATGATATTGTTATAAGTTATGGCCAATTAGGGCAGGTCATTTTCAACTGCCGTCTTACTTGTCGTTCTTCCTATCGCTTTCCTGTGGTCGCAAAAAAACTACAAGGAAAAAATGACATAAAAAAGATGACACGCTTGTCATTTTTTTCCTATCATATATTTTCCTAAGGGATAAGAATACTTATCCCATGAAACACGTGTTTGGATAAGCGAGGTTCTACTGTTAATGTAAAATTTTGAGCACCTATGTTGAGATTTAGTATCTTAGAGACTATTTTTCAAATTATTAACCAGCTGTCAGCTAGCTGCTTTTCTTTATTCACTTAAAAAACAAGTCAGATTATAAAAATTGGGTACTTTTGAGCTTACTTTTTTAATTTAATGAAATTAAAAAAGTGAACTTGATGACTTTATCACCTAAAAATTTTCGATAAAAAACATTTCTCATTTAAAATTTATTATTTATTAAAATATTTAGAAGTTCTGAAAAAATTTCGAAAATAATCTAAAACTTGAAAACGTTTAAAACAACTTTTAGAGATCTCCAGATATCGAAATAAAATTTAAACTTTTTAATAATGTTTGAAGTATTTGAAATGAAACAACGTAACTTTCAATTTACGGATTTTTTCAGTTAAAATTTTTTAATTTTTTAATTTTCAATGTTTTTAGCTTAAAATCGCTTAAAATAATAAATTTTTTTAAATATTCAATTGGTCGACTAATTCTTCAATTTAGAACAATGAAAATGATGAAGTAGATTTATATTTTTGGAATTGAATCTGAATCTTTAAACTCTTTATAAAAGTAAAAAATTCTCAATTTTGCAGTTTATCTGCATTTTATTTAAATTTGTTTAAGTGTTTAATTCCATTTTATATGTGTGAATTATTAAATATTCGAATACAAAATGTTTGAATTAAAATACATTCAAACTTCAATTCAAAAATATTAAAATTCAAGAGTTCCCATTTAAGTCCTTTAATTTGTAGTTTATTTTTTAATACTTCAAACGGAAAAACTTGCAGCTGTAGAGTCCAATTTTTTTAATATTACTGGCCGTAAAAAATGTTTGCGAACCGAGAATGTCATTATAAAACCAAAATGGCAAAAATACACAAAAAAATTCTTTTAATGACAAAACTTCAACAGAAATGCTTCACACGGCTCTGATTGTTTATAGTTTGGAGTAGTGTTGCTGTTCGAGACGAGGAATGGCAAGGAAAAAGTCGAGGAACGAAGAAAATCAAGGTGGCCAAATTTCAAGACCTTGAGAACTCAAGGCCTTGTTTTGGGGGCTTGAGTTTCATCCAGCGGATGTGGATATTTTTTGACAGCCTGGGAAGGGGGAATAAATTAAGGCTTTGATAGGATGATTGTGGATGCAAGTAATTACACAAATCCCAATGTAGTAAAGATTTTTTTTTTGTTTGTGGAAAAATTTATTATTTAAAAAACCGATTTTTTTAACATCTATAACTTTTGACCTGATTGAGACATTTCTCGTGTTTTTTTTTCTTTCTGATATCATTTATAGTCTTCCTTTGTAATTAGCTAGAATCCGCGCTTTTGAGAAAAAAACTAAAGTCGATTTTCTCATAAAACCAACCCTTTCTTCCTCAGTTTTTCCCTTCAATTTCTACTTTGATAAGGAACATATCTTTTGAATTTTATGCGTTCTAAATAATTTTTGTGGCCAAGAGAATTTATTTTCCTTAGAATTGAATTTCCTACTTTTTCCCGCAAACAATGTATAAAAGCTGAATAAAAATCTTAAAAACAATGTTTGGAAGAACAAAAACAGTGGTACGTCCCAAAAAATATTTTTTGCATGTTTTGAAAACTTGATAAAGAAATTAAAAAAGAGTTTATGGAAAACCCCAACCTTTTCTTTCTTTTTCATATTCTTTTCACAATTTCAGCTTATAAATGGAAGATATCGCATTAGCTTTGTGCTGGCTAAGTCATTTTTGAATGTCAGGAGAATATTGTTCCCTAAAAATGTAGTTTTTTAATTTTTATCGTACAAAACGAAAGGTATCGCAAAAGAACAATAGTTATTTTTCATAGGTCTTTTTTGAACTCGCAACTTTTATCTTAACATTTTTCGTGTCTGTCGCTGATTGCACAAACCATATAAAATTATATTATATGATGTGACGAGGTGTTTTTCACCTGTCACAGAAACGTAACCTTACCGACACCGAGGTACCTTCAATTTATGATCATAACACGTTTACACTGAAATCCTTGGTATCAATGAACGAGAATCCTCATTTCCACAGGGAGCACTTCCTGCTTAAAATGACGGATAGAACCCAGATAAGAACCGAGTGGAAGTTGGTTTTTATCTGGCGCTATTGGAATTAGACCCGGTTCTTGTCCCCGGTTTATATATGGGTCTTATCCGGTTCCTTAAAACCTATCCAGTATTTATGTGATGTCTATCTGAAACGTACCTGGCTCTTTGCCACTGGTTTATACCCGGCACTTGACTGGGTTCTATCTGGGATCAGATAATATCTACATGGTTTCTACATGGGTCTTATCCGGTTTCTTAAAATTTCTAACTGGTATTTATGTGATTTTTATCCGAAACGTACCCGGATCTTGTCACCGGTTTCTACCCGGCACTTGACTGGGTTGTATATGGGATCAGGTAATGTATACCTGGTTTCTACATGGGTCTTAACCGGATCCTTAAAACCTACCCGGTATTTATGTGATGTCTATCCGAAACGTACCCGTATCATGTTCCTGGTTTATACTCGACACTTAACCGGGTAGGATTTCTATTAATAATATTTACACCAGGTTTCTACATGAGTCTTGTCATTATTCTTTAACGTTTTAACCCAGTCTGTTTCTGGGTCCTCAAAAATACTATACGCGATTCTTATCTGGCGCTATTATGATGACCCGATTTTGACCGCAGTTTATGCTCGGCACTTGGCTGGGTTCTATCTGGGATCACATAATATTTACCCAATTTCTACATGTCTTATCCATGGTTCCTCAAAATACTTCTATCTGGTACTTATGCGATGTCTATCCGCAAAAATATTTTTACCCATTTGTTATCTGGTCCTATTTGAAACCTATCCGGATCAGTATGAATTAAATAAAAAATTAAATAGAAGTTTCCGAGACTTGGTTCAAAAAATCCTTATCTGTACGTCAATCAAGATCGTTGGATTCAGAGAATCCAAATTATTTTTTAAATATCTAACAAGAAAAATAAAAACTTACTTAATTACTTACATCATCATATAAACCATCAACTGAATCCATTTCCTTAGTGTTGATGAAAGTCCGACTATTCTCGGATTCATGACTCTGTACTGAAACATTGTGATCCTGATCATTTGTGTTTGTGTTATCTTGATCATTAGCATCATTGTTATCCTGATCATTCGCATGTTTTAAATCTAGACTTTCCATAAAATTTTCCTTACTTCCATCATATTTTTCTTCAATAGTCTTCTCTTCGGCAGATGGCATTGGAAACAAACTCGTTTTATTGGTTGTTTCTTCTTCAGATTCAACTGAAAATATTTTACATATGTTTAAAATTAAAAATAATAATATAGAACAAAGATAAGATAATGGAATAATTTTTTTTATATTTGGACATTTTTTTAAGATCTTTTTTAAATCTTCAATACGACCCATACAATTTTTGAGCCAACTTCAAAATTTTGAATTCTCTTACAATTTCTAGAAATTCCTTGAAATTCTTAATTTGAATACAAGAATAAAATTTGTTAAAAGTAACATTTACAAAACACTGCATTTATTTTAATTTCGTCCAACGCCGGCTTTTTATCGCTCCCTTTGCGAGCATTGCTTGTTTTTCCCGTTACGCTAGATTTTCTTAGTACTTCGTCTGTAAAAACTTTTCTAAGATTTTTCTGAAAAGTTTTACCCTAATTGAATTATTCGTTAATAAAATGGGATAATTCAAATAGCATTGACCAAGCACGTGAGGGCCCCGATAAACTCGGGGCCTGGACAAGGTAAAGAAACACAAGATATTTGTACGTACACTTCCTTTAAAAAGATAAAAATGTCAATACTTATGAAAGTGAATAAAAAATAAATTAATTAAC
>JAAAKG020102264.1:0-15840 GCA_010014905.2 Druon quercuslanigerum | reverse complement strand
ACTTTTCTCACCCCCACTATGTATTTTGAGTCTTCGACACCCTGACACATTCTGTTCATAGTCAGTTACCAACTAACCATCTTAGCTTAAAGATGTTACCAAGAAAATAAACGAAATTTTTCAACAAAACTCTCCTATCACTCTTATTCTCAATAAACCTTGTACTAGCAACATTAGGGCTACTTTAAAATATGGCCTTAATTGAAAACTAAAAAAATATCTATCCACTATTTTTATTACCAATAAAAATTCAATTTCATGTCACGACAACTGCGTGTTTTACATTTTGGATTTTTTATATTCTTACCAATTTCGAAAAGAAGGATAGATCGTGTTCTCAGTCGTCATAAAAGCTGATTATTTAGTATCTGAAAAGTTGATAACACGTTAAGAAATTTAATTGAGTTATAAAATACATATTATCTTCTGAAGTAACTCTTAAATGATTTGTTGCTAACAAAAACTTATCATTCCTCCTTTGTTATTTTTTAAAATAAAGTAATTTTTGTGCTCCTCTTAAGCCTCGACATTATTTAAAAATAATTTTAACTAAAATAAAAAATGTGGAATAACCTTTTTTCAAAAAGGTGTTAATATAATAATACCCATGCGGAAAAATTAAGGTAAACGTCCCAGTATAGTCATGTCAAGTTTCTTGCTTTTTATTTACTTTGAATGAATGTAATTTCTATTTGCTATTATATAGTTCAAAAGTAAAGGGATTTTATCGTTAAATGTTACCGTCACGATTACTGGGTCATTTACCTTATATATAGTTTATATAAAGTGTGAATTTTTATTATACATATTTATATTTTTTAATTTAATTTAATATATTTTCATTACATATATAATTTTTTCTATACAAAAAATGTATAAAACAAATAAATATTATATATAATACTTCAGACTATGTATAAACTATACATAATCTTTCCGCGTGGGTTGTATACTTACATTTGCTAAAAATAGTAAATTGAGGTATTTTTATCACATCAATAGCTCACGAGAAAAAAATGTCCAATTTTTTTTTTATAGTATTTTATAAAATCAATTTCCCAGTTTTTGAGCCTTCTATTTGTCTATTATAACTTTTCGCTGTTTCACTGATATATTTTAGGTTAATCTTGCTTCTCAAATATATAAAAGAATTTATAAAATAGGAAGAAAAAAGTTTTATTACTATAACAATGTTTCTTAATCGACTATTTTAATAATATTTAATTGTCTTGTAGGTTTTTGATCTCTTGAGTTTACCGAAAAAATAAAAAATACGTGGTAACTTTTTTCCAAGAGGTATAATCTCAGTGGGCAAGCCTTGGCATTGTGTAAAAACAGATGTATTTTGAAACTGAATTTTTTCTGAAAAAAATCTTTGTAATAAAGATGTATTTTAGTTCATTAAATCTCGCAATTTTTTATATCCTTAAATGCTTACCACTTAGAATTAATTTGCCTCAAAAATAGTTTACCCGCATGATGCTGATAATATGCGTTTCCTCTATTTGCAGAAACTTTCAAAAAATATTTGGAAGAATAAAAAGGTGGGGGTTTCAAGAATAGTACATTGTGTATCAAGGGGTTAAAGACGGTTACTTTGAAGAGTGTAAATTGGCCATCCTCGCATTGCCCTACGCGCCTGATACACACTATACTTTTTATCCAACGCTCCTTGAAAGTAAGCATGTGAAGCAGATAAAGGATGTTTGCTGTTCTTGAAAATGTTAAATTATAAGTGAAAGGACGAAATGGCGTACTTAGCAGAAGGGAGACTGTGGAATACAGCAATGTAATTTTTTAAAATATAAATATAATTTTCTCTATCGGGCATAAACTTTCATGTAGCGGGCGTAAAGTTTCATATTGGCCCGCCGCGGCGACGGAGAGCTCATGTGCGAAGGTCGCATGGACTGTAAGCGGCCACATTATGCCTGCTTCACGTGCATGCAATGGCGCATCTTCAAGGTGGGTCAGACAAAAAGTATATTTTAGTTCATGTTTTCAATATTTTATATTTTTTGGTGGATTACGAAAGAAAATAATACATGCTATTTTGAATCAAAAGGAAACAAGAAATATCTCAATGCATCTCCGTAAATAATGCTAATTTTTCTATCGTACCCCACCTTGCTTTCACTCTTATAAAGATTATTAAGTTTCATCTAAATTTGTTTGAAATTTCTATTATTAATGGAAATAAATGAATAAAACCATGATTTTACGTATTTTTTAAATGAATTTCGTCACAGAAATAGGATAGGTCGAATATCCCAGATAACAATAAATCCCAGCGCATATTAAACGCACGCAATGTGCGCACCAAATGCAGGTACGATGCGTGCACTATGAACTTTACGGAATGCGTTTCATTTGATGGAAGCACCGTGCTTTAATAGGTGGGGGCGCATATCAGCCGCACGCAACGTGCTCACCAAATGCGGGTACGATGCGTGCGCCATGATCTTTACGGAATGCGCTTCATTTCGTGAAAGCACTGTGCTTTGCCAGTACTTGTACTTCCATTGAGTGTATCAATTAACTCTATTTTTAAATTATCCATAAGAAGAATGAAAACTTTTTCTAATAATTTATGATGTTTATCTTAGATTTGATAAAATAATTTAAACTACGCATTTTCATATGAGATTTTTTCGGGGCATCTAAATTTTGTGGTAGTTATTAGCAATTACTTTCGATGACACCTTTATGCTTATTATTGAATGTTTTTCACGAAATATTACAAAAAGTTACCAATTTTGAAGTTGCCCGATTTTATTATTTTTGAAATATATATGTTTTTTTATATTCCAAATAGTACTCTTTGAGAAAAATGGTTACATACGTTAGATTTTATCTAGTTTTGAAAATTACTGAATATATAAATCCAGTGCAGAGGTTCACCATCGTATATCGTAACGTTTTTTTTCAATTATTAAAAAGTTGAACTCCATTCTTTTGGACCCTAAAGGCAATACCACGTCATCACCATTTAGTTTACAATTGAAAAACAAAATTATGTAAAAATTGCCTTTTTCTCAGTTTATTAATCAAGTATTAACATTTTATTTGGTGAGACATTTTTTTTAAATGTATGATGTTTGGGAAAAATTATTTAAAAAAAATGATTAATTTTTTACATTTGCTAATGGTTTTAGCCATTAATAAACTCTAATAGTAAATAAGCTTTTTTTGTTTTGCATTTTTTGCTTTAAAAAAATTTGTGAAACAAATTTATTAACTTTTAAATTTTATTATAATAAGCCAAAGAACAATTTTCTTATAAATATTTACATAATTTTGTTTAATTTTCAATTATTTTAGATAACATTTTCCTCACCAAACTAAATGTTAGCAGTACTTGATTGAAAAATAGAAATGGAACATTTTTGTTTCAAAATTAAAAAAATTGAACACTAATTATTTAACATACTTAATTTTATTTGCCATTTAAAACTTCTACAAATATAATATTGCAAATTTATATTTCGCACCAGGTATTCCTTGTTTGAAATATTGATCCGGTCAATATCAATTGTTCGTGAATGGTGACTGATTTTCATTTTCAGTAGGTTAGGTAAGTGCAAGTAAGTAAATAATTACAGTTTATACCTAGTATTGACCTCATTATTTGCTAGAAAAAAAACAAATTTACTCGTAAAATACACAACATACTTTTTATAAATATTTCTCTTTTTTATGTATATATTTGTTGGACATACTTGCGGTCAAAACAAGTTTTGAGGTTAAGAAAGGAGCACATGCGCACGAAAAAGATAATACTTATAATTAGTTTTCAATTATTTACCGTAGTTTAATTATTTACTTTCAAGCATAACCCTTAAATCGGACGATAATCACATGCACGTGCGCACATCACGTGAGTGCGATATGCGTCGCATATGCGGTCACAAGCGTCGAATAATGCAGTCACTTAATGACGATAAAGCCTCATGAGATGCGCACATTTTGCGTGCGATATGATTGCATAATGTTATATGGGTTGTTCCCCTTTCCAACGTCTCATGGATTCAGAGAGCAATAGAGAGCAATAGTGTAGATAACAGACACTGAACAAATTATTAATCGCAACAAAACCATTTTGTTAAGCAGTTTTTTTGTCAGTGTAAAATTTTGCTTAGCACAAAATTATTTAATTGGCAAAACAAAATATTTGGTTCTTAATACAAAATTATTTTGTTAACCCTTATTTTGTTATCCTGAGCAAATTTTCGTTCAGACAACAAAACTATTTAGTTAGACCAACGAAATATACAACCACGCATGCGCACTCGTTCCGTGGATCACGTGCACATGCCCAGATAACCCTTCTAGTGCACCATGCACGCATGGCGCAGGCACGCTGTGCATATTTTCACGCCCGACGTGCGTTCAGATCAGCAGGCAGATGTATCGTCATGGATGCGCATATCCCAAGCATGTCGTGTAACGCACGTGCATGCACGCATGACGCCAGCACTTAGTGTGCGTGCAAAGAGGTCTTCAAATTGGTTATTTATAATAAAATAAAGTACGAAAAAGATTTAATTTTAATGTTTTATTTCAGAAATTAAATATTATTACATATTTAATCGGGTCTCCGTCGAATATGCAAAAACGTCAAAAGCATCAAACCGCTGAACTGGCATTACTTTAGAGTCGTTAGACTTTAGGGAACAAGCACTACAAAGTCCGCAAGTGATGGCAATGTGGTCGCCATGAGCTACTGCGATTGCGTTAGACTCGCGCTTACCTTGTCCGCGGTTAGCGCTAAATTCAAAATGGCTATTAAAAAGAAGTATTTTTGTTGAATAAATAGGCATTAAAAAATAAATAATTGAATATTCATTCATTTTTCTGAAATTTTAACTGTTTGTTAACAATTTGTTTTTTATTTTTAGCTAAAAATTAATTTTTTAGTTGAAAATATAACTATTCCATTGTTTGTGTTTCGATTTCATAAGTTTTATTTAATTAGTAACAAGTTGTACTGTGAGGCCCAACTTTATATATGCAGGTCCACGCACGCCGGTTGAAAAGCGAGTTTAGGTTCATGCCGCAAGCAGCAGAACACGGTTATTTTGTGCCGTTACCACAAAAAAGACATAGACGTTCATTTTTTACATTTTCTGGACAATATAGAAAATGGGCGTCTGCGTATTTTTAATGTCCAAACCATAAGTGATGACATACTGTTATTTGCACCCGTCGATATACAGGATGGGCAGGCAATTTGTCTTACACGCTCATGATATTCTTATGGGCGTGTATGCCGGGTTGTATACTTATTGGTAAGCTCAAGAGTGTCCATCCTGTATATGGATGATTTAAACTGCACACAGTGGTGCAGTCAATGCCTGGCGAGTCCTAACAAAATCAGGACGCTTTCTTGAAAAATTATTCTTGTTTTACAATCAGTATGTTATAAAAATATATTTATTTTCGTGACTACAGTGAATCATGTTTGTCGAATTTTCCTAACTTGTAGATTGATTCTGTTGACCGAATTAATTTCAAATCACGCAGGCAGTCCCATTTTCAAGTTGCAAATTTATTTTCTACTTAAATATGTTAATTTTCAATAGGAATTGACCGATTAGTCGACAAATTTTGATATAATAAAAAACAGTATAGAAAATACGTTCAATTATAATACAACAAAAATATATCAAATTTGTTAATATTTAAATACACATTTTATCAGACATCACAAAAAGATTCGAGTTGACCATCGAATGTCCACGAAAGGACATACAGAACAATACAGAAAAAAAGTATGTATGGAAAAAGTTGGTTATTTTCATGTAAGATCCAAGCAAATCCATACAGACTTAACATTTCCGTATAGATATGAATGGAATGTCCAACAGAAGACGTACTGGTTTCCGATGGCTTCTGTATGGATTTTTAATTCCTCAGGGTCTGTATGGTTCTGTATGGAATTTTCTACAGAAGAGGATCTGGTTTCTGTATGGATTTTTAATTGGATTTGGTAAATACCACATTGGACCATACGAACCCCAGGATCTGTATGGTTCTGGACGGAATTGTCTACAGCAGAGGATCTGGTTTCTGTGTGGATTTGCATTTGGATTTAGGGAATAGCACATTGGAACATACAAACCCTAGAGTCTGTATGGTTCTGTCTGAAATTTTCTACAGAATACAATCTGGTTTTTGTATGGATTTGCAATTTGATTTAGGGTATGTCAGATTGAACCATATAAAACCCAGGGTCTGTATGGTTCGGTATATAATTTTCTACAGCAGAGGATCAGGTTTCTGTATGGAGTTTCCTACAGAAGAGGATCTGGTTTCTGTATGGATTTGAAATTCGATTTAGGGAATGTCACATTGGACCATATGAAACCCAGGGTTAGTATGGTTCTGTATAGAATTTTCTATAGCAGAGGATCTGGTTTCTGTATGGATTTGCAATTCGATGAAGGGAATGTCACATTGGACCATATTAAACCCAGGGTCTGTATGGTTCTGTATGGAATTTTCTACAGAAGAGAAAGAAAATTCCATACAGATCCATAGAGCCTGAGGGATTTAGAGCATTTTTTGAAAAATCTTATTTGGGAATCCATACAGAAACCAGCCCCAGATTTGTTTGGAATTCAATACAGATTACATTTTTTGGAATCTCCACACAGATCCATAGAGCCTGGGACACTTAGAGCGTTTGTTAAAAAATCTTCTTTGGAAATGCATACAGAAACCAGCCCCAGATTTGTTTAGAATTCCATACAGATTACATCTTTTGGAATCTCCACATAAATCCGTTTAGCTGGAGGAACTTTGCGTGCTTTTTTAATAATCTTCTTTGGAAATCCATGCAGAAACTAGAACAAATTTTGTTTAGAGTTCCATGCAAATTACATCATTTGAACGTCTGCCAATTCATGTTTGGAAATTGCATGTAGATACATACAGCATCGGGGACTTTTTTTGGAAATCCATACAGAAACCAGAAAAGATTCTGTTACGAATTCCATACCGATTGCATCACAGGAATTACCATGTAGATCCATACAGATTTTCCAAGTGGCAAAATTTTCCTGTATATCACTACCATCAGAAACCAACAGGGACATACAGATACATACTAAAATTTTGTATGGATCTGTATGGCATTTAATGGAGGTCTCTTAACAGTACACCTTCATATGGGGAATTATTGTGCAAGAATAATCGAACATTTGTTTTCTGAACCCAAAAAATACCCCATAATAGCCCAAATAGCCCTTTGTGTTCATAAAAAATGTAACACTACCAAATTTTTGTAGGTTTTTTGGGTCACTGAATTTGAGTATAATGTTGATTAATCCATGTTCAGAGACTTCCTGCTTCTAATCTCAAAATCGTCAAAGCTAACCTTAAAAACTGTCTCCAATTAGCCAGAACTTTTTTAATTAGCCAGAATTAGCCACGACTTTTAGACGCATACGACACCAGTAAATTTACGACGTCGTTAAATCCGAATTTAAGGTTGTGTTGTGCTCTCCGAGTCAGGGATTTATCTTAACCTCAAAAAATTCCGAGTCGCTCAATAGCCCGTTTTTTTTATTAAAAATAAATGTTGCTAACTTTTTAACATCTGTATTCGGTTTTTATCAGCTCTAATATACTAGTTTTTGGATCATGATAGCACAACACTAACTAACCTCAAATATCGCCTTAAAACTGCGGAAAAAAGAACTCGTCTGTGAGTTCGACAAGGAGATTAGCTTCAATACTCATAAAGACATGATAGTTGTATGTTTTTAAGGTCGGTGAATCCAAATCAGGAGTTCGTTTGACGAAAAAAAGCCACGGTTTCATTATAACACCAAAAAAGTAGCTCACAACTGCGAACGCTTCGCAAAATCACTTCTCTTCATTGTTTATGGCGATACCGTGCTCTTTTGTCCTCAAATGTTCGGCGAAGAGGGTTTCTTTTCCGCTTCTTTCCTTTTTGAACACACTCTTTTTTCAGGAGCCAACAGTAATCAGCCATCATATTAATATGCCACATTCCTTGGAATCTGCGCTCCGCATCTTTGAGGTCTTGGTGAAATCGCTTGCCCCACTCTGCGCTTTTATCTCCGCAGTTATCCGGAAAATCGTCAATATGGGAATGGAGGAAATGTAGTTTTAGGTTCATTAGGCATGCTAATGGCTGAAATGGCTAAAACCGAAATGGCTGACCATATTACTAACATCCTCATTGTAATCAGCACTCCTTTCATTGCCTAAAAACTTGTCTACGACTTCTTTGAACCTCAGCCAAGCAGATTTTTCTAGGTCAGTCATTTTTGTGCCAAATGTTTTGTCCCGCAGCAATTGCCTTATCTGCGGCCCATCATAGACACCTGCCTCGAGCTTCATATCCGACAGGTTTTAAAACTGCTCTCACAGATAATTAAAACATTCACCCTTTTTTCAAGTGCTTTAACAAATTGTTTCATGAGACCAAGTTTTATTTGGAGCGGTGAAAGCAAGATTTTTTCAGGATCGAGCAGTGGATTCGCAATGATGTTTTGTTTTCCACACACAAAAGAGGTTCTTTTTGGTCATTTTTCACGGATGTAGTGATTTTTCCGATCTCTGCTATCCCATAAACACAAATGACAAGGATTCTTTATGAATCCGACTGCTGCCCTAGTACCATCCCTAGAATTTGCAAGACGCCATACATTTTCCAGTGATGGGCCGCATAATTTATATTCTTCAGGACCAGCTCAAGGTTCTCGTATTCCTCCTTCATCTGAGTTGAATCTGCAACTGGTATTAGCTTGTATATATTACCGTTATGAAGCAAGACCGCCTTTAGACTTCGAGTGGATGAGTCGATGAAAACTCGCCATTCTTCACTTTTTTATACGTTCGGCTTCAACTCATTCATCAATCCATCAACATCCTTACAATATACCAATTCTTTCTTTTTATTTAGTTCCATTGCAAAATACTTCCTTAAATCTTTCTCTCTATTTCTATAAACTGTTCCTTTCGTACCTTCCTCTTAGTCTTTAGCAACTCGATGTTTACTCAGGAGATCGTTTAATTTTGACTGCGAAATTTTCTCGGGATTGCGATCCTTTTTTCCACATGGTTCAAAATTGGCATCCCTGCTGTTTCCGCTAATTTCAAAACTTTCACTATCACCAACAAGGTTCACATCAGCATCATGACCGTCGCTTACTCTATCATTGTCATCATCCACAGTGGGAGTCTGTAACCCATACGTGGCGCATTCCCAGGCGGCGAACAGGGGAATGCTCAGCTGGAAACAAAGGGTACGGCTGAAATAAAATAGGTCCCGCAGACCAAACAGACTGGGTGAAGGATACACCGAGAAAAAACCACCCAAGTTAAGGTGTTAACAACCTTGCCGAGAAGTGCATGGTACCAGGTCATGGTGTTCCAAACGATGTCTCTGGGATACCAGCTCTGCCGGGGTGGACTTCCCTAGCTACTACCTAGCTACCTAGTACCTAGCTACTCGTGGGAACAGCATGGAGATGGAGTTGGGTGGTCCTTTGGACGGGACGGAGGAAAGGGAGAGATCAGTTAACAAACGGGATGTAGCGGAGATGGAGGTAACATTCGTAGAGCAGAATCATCTCCTCATAAAGTTACAGGAGAAAATTACGGAACTGCGGGATTTTAGTATTAAAAAAGCGAATACGTGGCTTTTAATTAGGGAAGGCCTAAAAGAGACGTAGCGTTTAGTAGATAGACCCCGTGATCGCTCAATCACGAGCGAGGGGCTCTATATGGATCTCATCGAGAATGTAGGCAGAACTGCCAGGATGAGAGTGTAGTCCAGAAAGGAGAAGGCTAACGCTTGGAAGAGTGCAAGCCAAAACTGCACTCAGACTAAAGAAGCCGTAGTACCTCCCACTTTCGACGATAGGAAGCAAGAGAGGGAGACCACCCTGAATCTAGTGGAGGCGAGCTCTTCAAAGCCAATAATTAAGAAGCCCAGGACTTGCGAGGTGACGTCAGTAACCTCGACCCCTTATTAATTAATTAGGCTGAAAGAAAGGAAGAACCTGCATCCGGCGATACCCGGAAGGAGAAGAAGATGCAGAGCCGAGCACGAGCCCAGGCGGTTCTTATCAAACCGGCCGAGGGTCTGAGCTACGCGAGGTCCCCAAGGACCATAAGGAAAAGGTAAAACCTGACGCCCTTGGTGTAGAAATCTAGGGAGCCAGGAAAACGAGAAACGGAGAGGTTCTTGTGACGCTAGGAGCTGCAGAGAAAGGCAGAGCCGAGCTTTCGGCTGCTATTAAGGAGGCTGTTGGCGAAAGGGGTAGAGTGCGTAAGCTCGTCCCCCGTATCGAGGTAGAGATCTCTTGGATCTCGACCCAACTACTGGAGGAGAACAGGTCGAGGCGGCTGTAACAAGCCACTTCGGCAGGAAATATTCTGCCGAGATTAGGGTCAGCCTCACGAAAAGACCCTTCAGAGGCAATCTGAAGGCTTTCGTGGAGCTGGCAGAGGAGATAGTGACGAGACTTTTGCGTACATGACACCTAAAGATGGGATGGGTGTCCTAGTGAGTGCGCAAAAACACGGAGACGCTACGGTGCTACCGCTGCCTAGGCTTTGACTATGTGGCAGCAAGTTGTGAGGGCCCAGGCCGTAAGAGGGCCTGTGAGAGATGCGGAAAAGAGGGCCATAGGGCTGCAGCGTGCGAAAGCACACCGCAGTGCTATCTCTGCGTCACAAAGGACGAAAAGCGCCAGAGAGACTATCAGCCGGGGACGATGCGGTGCTTGGCGTATAGGGAGGTAGCCTCGTTGAAGAAGCCTCCAGGACGCACAAGCTCACTACATAGCTGGGCAGGTTCGATAAAAAGCCCAGACCTGCAGAGGAAGCCCAAGCTGGGACAGAAGAGGAGAGCCGAGGCACGGCTAAAAAACGGCACTCCCCTGAAGTAATGCGAAAGCGGTTCCGGGGGGAATCATGCCAAGAAGAAAGGGTGGTGCTTTTTAGTGGGTCGTTGGTAGCATCAATATAGTGATCAAATTAGGATTATTGTCTATATTTATATATACTAAGATCGCTGTAGTGATGCTATGAATATCCCCACACTACCAAGAAGTGCGAACCCTTCTCCATGTGTTATAAGAACATTTTTCACCAGTCCTCATAAAAAAATCATTTTCATCATCATCTGTTCAACCAATCTTACTGGAATTAATGACAAAAACAATAACAAGATAGTTTATGCCAATGTTTCTACGGTCACGATTCCCACCGAGGCTGATAAGAAAATCAATCCAGTAGAAAGCAGCAGCGAGAGCAGTGACAATGATTTTTTTCAGTAAGATTGGTTAAACAGATGTAGCATTCTTCGGAATTTTGTGGTTTCTGCCACATCATGGGTTTGCTGAACCTCGAAGCTGTATTTTTCTGTTTTTCAGTTTTAGAACGACAAAGCATTGTATAACATGTTATTATATTGAATATAATGACGCCCGGAACGAATATTGTTTATATTTTTAAATATAACTTTGGTAAATAAAAAATATCACAAGTGTAATAAAACCATCATATTTCTGAATAAATTTCCAAATGATTTAAAAAAAAAATTGTTTCAAGTGACGAATTACAGTACTGTATACAGTCGCTTAAAGTTGCCGGGACAAATAAAGGGTCAGAACGGAGTTGATCAAAATAGTTCTGGGCAGTAGAGTTACAGAGTTCTTTTCCAAGAGTTACATCTTAACTCGTCTTCATCTACTCCGCTTGCCGTTTACTTCAAACGTTTGGACTTTTATAGGGCATGCTGCGAATTTGATTTTAACTCCGCTTTTTTAAGAGTGTAGATGTATCCGTTTTAACATCACGCCAATTTCATTTTTATCTTTATTTAAACAAAAGAAAAACGTATTACGTAATATGTCTTGGAAAACTCTTGGAAAAAAACTCCCTAACTGCTATGTTCGAAGTTATTTTAATCTCACTAAATTTTAATTTCCCACTGGTGGGCCGCATAATTTATATTCTTCAGGACCAGTTCAAGGTTGGCGTATTCCTCCTTCAACTGAGTTGAATCTGCAACTGGTATTAACTTGTATATATTACCGTTATGAAGCAACACCGCCTTCAGAATTCGAGTTAATTTTCACGATTTTCAAACTATCTGCAATTTACTTGAGAGGGGAAGTTGGGGTCTGTGCCACAGCGTAAGTGTATTAAAAATCTGCCGAAGCGCGCACCTCGAAAGTTTCCCTTCGGGTATTTGGCACCCAGCGTGTATGCGGCGTCACAAAATCCGAAGAAACAGAAAAATCTAAATGTAAGTAAATTTTCTTTTATTTGAATATTTTTGATCCTCATAGTGTGTGTTGAAAGTAAAAAGTGTAATCATGTATCGCACCGTACGCTTTGCATCTGCTGACTGATTTAAACTCACGTACGTCTTACCACGCTATGATATTCATTATTAGTTCAAAATATTAATCAGAATTATTAATTTGTGCAGTAACTTGATGAAAAATGTTATGGAAATATGTGGAAAACCCGATAACACACTTTTGAAATTCAGACCTTTAGCTTTCAATTCATCGGCATATGATCCTATTTATCTTTATTTTTATGTAAATAACAGCTTTTTCGAAAAAACATGATTTTTTCAAAAAAAACGTACAGATAAGTTTGTTTATTTGAAAATATGTATATGTTTACTAATTATTTACTAATTATTTACTAATTATTGTTATATGTAAGCCTGAATACCTTAAATTAATTTTGTCAACTTTAATTAGGTAATTATATTAGAAATTATAATGAATGATTTGCTGGTATTAAAACGTTTATGACTGTCAAATTAGGGTTGTGTAACTCATCAATTAATTGATAAATTCAGTTTTACATACCGGCGTCTATATGAATCCTTTGTGTCCCAATTCAGATTCATATACAACTTGCACCCATGATGTGACGAACAACTCCTGTTTGCAAGCTTTCTACGAACGTAGCTCCAAACATAAACGTCGTTATAAGTCCCGCCACAACTCTTTAACTCCGGATTGAGCATGGATTAAGATATTGTTTCTCTGCGGGTGGATTAATTATATTCACTCTGAATGTACTAGAGAACCTTTCAATCATTCTATTTTACCCTGGAGTAAAATATGCGGAGTTGGATGCATTTGATATTGAGTAGATTTTATACTCCGAAAAATTGTACTCTCGACTCTGCTAGCCATTTACTCCTTAGATTTTTAACAGTGTACAATGCTTTATGGAAAAGTTTGGAACGTTTTATCGTTTTAAAAATTTAAATAGCCTTCGAAAACTGATTGTTCAGGAATAAAATTATTATTTTGGCCTATCAAGCCTTCATTGCCGAAACTGATTCATGGAGTGTATGGTTCATGGAAAAACAAACGATGAAAAACTGCTAGAAGTTTCTTTATCAATCTCGCCGTGGTAGCTGAAGTAACTTATATTGACGTTGTATTCATTTAACGATTCGCAGATGTATTACAAATTTGGACATCCGGACTTGAAACTGATTGCAATAAATTCGAATCATTTGCAATAAATACAGCTAAAATGTATGTTCAATTGTATAGTTGGCGTAGGATGCCCCCTCCACTTCATAAAGTTCCGATTCATGGAAGTCACATAATGAAGATTTTGGTTTGCTTATTGGTTGGATGGCGGAAGAGGCTCTAGAAGCGAACAGCTAAGTTTTGAAAGGAGCACGAGCACACTTCAGTAGAATTTTTTTACGATTAAAATCTAATGATGTGACTATCCATTTCATACTTATTTCTTCAGATCCAGTAATAAGTGCATTACGTGTCCAAAAAAAGAAGAAAATTCAAGAATTAAGTGACGGTGCTAAAAGCATATTAAAAAATCTTCCCGCTGCGCGGGCCCATTTTCAAAGCGCGCTACAAGCGCGGCTCGCAACCTTGCGCACTCGATGTTGCATTCACCTCGCGCTACACGCCCGGCCTTTCTATGTACCCCGCATTTGTGCGCAACCCTTTTAAAATGAAAGGTCCAAGCATCGACAACCGTTATTTGGTGATTGTAAATTCTCTTTAGTTAAAGATCCTTCGGCTTTAACGAACACATTCTCATCACGTACCTCGTGCTTCGCACTCGATGTCGTCGAAAATGCGAACTTTCCACATTATGTTCAACTCTATCAGTACAAATCTCCTTTTTAATGGTTACTTTAATATTTTTTTCTCTATTTGCATTATTTTATTTTTAACCATCCTACAAAATGTATATCATTTCAATAAACTTATATTATTACCATTCATGATATGCATTAGTACTGAAACAAAAGTATTTTTACTGTCTTATTTTTATCATTAAAAAAATGGGCATTATACTTCAGTGTCTCGTCCTCAAGATCACTTGTAGTAGCGTCAGCTGCTCGGTTATGACCACAAATTTTAAAGGATAATAATTTAAGAAATCCATATTTTGCCGCCATACGGAGGCTCCATCCACTACCATGCCCCGATCTTCATTCGTTTTTGTTGTGCGGTTATGATCAGAACGCGTTATCATTTTCTCTTAAACTTTTATTTATTTGTGTTCGCGATTTCTCAAGAATGGCCGAATCGCAATCCCAAAAAGTCGTTGAACAATCGAGTTCACCGACAAAAGCTCAGTTACTTGCTCAAATGCAAGTTTTACAAGAACAGTACGCGCGTAACGAAACTAAACTCAAATTGCTCGCGTCGCGTCATAGAAGTTCGGAATTGCGTCACTCAGGTTCAATTTCCGGTTCAATGAAGGAGAATTCACATCATACAAGATGCAGGCGTGATTTTTCTCCGTAATATCAAGGGACCTCAAGAGAAAGAAAACATCGCTATCGTCATTATTTGCCAGGGCGTCATCATCGTCGTGAGCGGAGAGGTACCTCCGTTGAATCAATAGGTTCAAGATACACCAGACACGCAGAGTGTACCCCGAGAGGGACGTCATATCGTGATCTAAAAAAGCGAGCAAACATACGGCAAGAGCGATACCCTAGAGGTTCGACCGCTGATTATTCGAGTTCCGAAAGGTCTCGATCTCGCTCACCGAGAGTCAAAAAATGTGCTGCTGAACATTCGACCTCAAGAGAAGCTTCTCAAACATATCTCTTAGGAGGTGTTCCGGACCAAAAGGTGGAAGGTCCACCTTTGCATTCGTTTTTAGCTAAACAATGGCCAATTATTGTGCAGAAAGGGTTGTCAAAGGAGACGAAAGAAGAACTTTCCAAGAAATGCCTAACACCATCTAATTGTCTTTTGCTCTCGGCACCAATTTTAAATCCAGAAATCCGGGCAATCTTGGGAACCTCTTCAATAAGGAAAGACAAGTACCAAAAAATTAGCCAAGAGCAGATTGCTTCAATTACGAGCGCCATTGGTCTGGCTTTGTCGGAGCTAATGTCAGGGAAGAAGAACGAGGCCGGCGCCATGGTCTTGGACGTCAGTCGCGTGATCAATTTAGTCGGAGACGCAGGGCGTTTATGTGCTGACGCCTTCTTTTATGCATCAAAAACCAGAAAATATTTCGTAGCCCAGGGCAGCAATATGTCTGATGCAGCGAAGACTCTAATAGAGGAAAGCGTCTCGGACACGTTCCTCCTAGGTAAAGATTTCGGCGACAGATTAAGAGCAGCTAAAGCGTCGGAGAAAGCCGGCAAGGAGATGCTGTCTCAAGACTCATATACACGTAAGAAAAATAACAGTAAGTTCAAAGGATCCTACGTTCAGTCCAGACCAGAAGTCACGAGGGATTTAAACTTTCGGGCCCCAGCCAAGAAGAATTATACAAAATTAATTCAGAGGACTGGGGCAGCGAAATCTTGGAGTCGAAACA
>JAAAKG020102253.1:0-15841 GCA_010014905.2 Druon quercuslanigerum | reverse complement strand
TTCTTTAAGAAATCTGTTTTATTACTTTAAAAAATGTAAATATTTTAAATCCTTGTGCAAACAATCTGCTATAAATGGCAGAATAAATTTTTCATAATAACAATATAGCATACCAATACAGTGAATTGTAATTAATTAATTAACATTAGCGCGTCAGGGTGGCAAACGAAAGCACTGCACGCTCTTTCGAGCTGTTCTTGCCGCTAGCGCACATCTGTCGCATTACTCGGAAAACCCCAGGCAAGAAACGAGAAGAAACACCACGAGACGAGTAAGAATGAGACGAGGCAAAACGAGGCGAGAAATACCGAGACAAGCCTCGTCACATGTCTCGTCCCGTCTCGTCTCGTTCCTCGAGATTTCTCGCTCGGCAGCAACACTAATTGGCAGGGTCGAATTTAATTTATGAAACTTATTTTGAACATAAAATTCATATTTAAAGGGTATTGAACATCCCTTTAAAAAATGTTATGATGGAAATTGGAGAATAATTTTACACCGTAACAAAGAATTATTTCGTCTGAATGAAAATAACTTTGAAACTGTAGAAAATATTAATTATTAGTCCCTAAAGTTTACCTGTTATTAGATTCATTCAAATGAATTTTCTGGACCAGACCAGTTCAAGAAATCTACTTCAATTATTTGTGGATATTAGGAGCGACCTAGTTATTATAATTGGTCACGCGACACTTTTATAATATGCACGTCCCTGAAAGGCTCGCAGTTATCTTACAATTTAGAAATGATAATAACTGTGTTAAAGGACTAGACAATTATCCAATGGATGTCAAATTTAGCTAAATTGTGAAAGAAGTATATGCGGATATTAAAAAATTCCTGCTTTTGGAGAGTTATTTTTACGAAAAATAATTTTTCCTATTCTCTCGATACTGTTAGTCAAATTATAGTACTCTGCTTGGTTCACTAATTATTAGTTAAAATTAAATCAATTTTAGTAAAATATTAACTGATTCTTAGTAAAATTTAACTAATTTTTAGTAGAAACCATTACCGATACATTAGGAATATAATACTAATAATTCATTAGTTTATGACATAATTAATTGCATCAGTGACTTTAGTTTTTCTTTTCAATAGGTAAGTTTTAACTAGTTCAGATTTAATGTATGTTTTTCCATAAATTTGTTTTTCCGAAAAATTAATTCGAACTTGTTTAAAATAATGGAGTTATTCCTTCTTCTAAATCCATTGCAAAATTGTTTTCAGGCATATAAACGAAATATACCAAGAATCATACTCTCTCAAGTTAAATAAGGGAGAAGTGTCAGTGAAGATCAACATACTAAGTTAAATCAGTATAGATGTTTCAAGATTATTTAGTAAATTTTACTGAATCGTTCATCGAACCTTCCTGTTTATTTGACTCTCACTGATTTAACTGGCTTAAGATTATAAAGTATAAACCATTGTTTCACCCTATATTCTTAAATATTTGTTCTTTTAAAATGAGGTTTGAAGAAACAGTAATTCTGAACATCAATGCACTTTACTCAGGTAGTTCCTTAAAATTCTTTTCCGCCATTTTTTTACGCATTTTTCCTTTTATAAAATTGCATATAAGTTCTCTTAAAATTTTAAAATTAATGTTAATACATACGTCTGAAGAGGCTGTTCAACTTTAAAAACCGAAATTTAAGTCTTCCTTGTCTATTCTTAATATTCTCAATATTCTGCAACATGCGCGTGAAAACTTTAGCGAACTCTCTTGTCTGATAGCCAAAAGCAGAACTAAAAAATGGAGGGTTGGAAAAAATAAGGGTCTTCGATCGGTGGAACGTTGATTCCCCTATCAAAGGGAAACGCTTTCGGATGCAATATGAATTTATAATTTCCACGCAAGCCGCGACGCGCTCATCTCTCCCTTTTTCTCTTTGGGTTCGGCTGTCGTTCGTGCCATATAAATCAAAATCAATGGTATTGTGTCCCTCGCGAGAAATCGAGAGAAACAGTAAGTGTGTGTGTGTGAGACAGCGAGAGGGAGAGAGAGAGAGAGTAAATGGCAAAATATAAAAAGTCGGTCAAGCTACAACAAAACTTTACTGCGATATAGGGAACGAGAAAGGGGATAGGGGTGCCAGGTAGACTCTAGACTAGAGAACTGGGCTAGGACACGAGAAAGAACTACCTAGGCTTCCGAGCGGTAAGAGTATCGGTCGGATATACATATGTATGTCGACCGAGGGTACAATGTATTCAAATTGCAAAAAAAAAGGGTTAGGCTTTCGGGACGATGGGTAAAAAATGCGACAGACTGGTTAACGAAGCGAGATGGTCCATTGAAACGGCTCAATGGGATGCTGGTCTTTCCTCTACTATTTTTCTCGACTGGGATGTGTGTGTGTGAGTGCTTCTGATGTATGCATTTCCAGAACGTGTGTGCGTTTTCTCGCTAACTAGGCAGGTACGTGACAGCCATATGCCAAAACCTTTCGTCCCAGAAAGCCGCGTTCTCTCTCCTTTGACTCCTTTTTTTGTTCAAAATCCCCTTTGGTTATTCTAAAATATCGTGCCAAATGAGCATTTCTTATGTGATATTCAATACGTGTCAGAGAAACTAGTCGAATATAATCAGTGTTGCCAGAAAGCCTTTTTGAGAGGAAGTGGATTTTAGGTCCCAAAATTTCCTACATTCTTACTAAAGCAAAGGCAAACTTGTGCAATAAAAACAAAGATATTTTACTTATAGTCTAGAGTCTAGACAGTTTTTTAAAAATTTTTCTTAATGCCAACCATCTTTCTTTTAATATTAATTCTTGAAAACGACTAATTAGCGCTAGATTAGCTCCTCCAGACTAGCGATAAGCTCTTCCGGACTATCGTTCGAACGTACAAAAACGTTCCACTTCTATTCGCCGCCATAATAGACCACATTGACAGCGCAACATTAGCTTTCAGGACGATCTAAACTGGACCCGAATAGTTCCCCGACAAGTATCTAAACGGGAAATTTGTGCATAGACCTTTTAAAGTTAAGGTTGACCCATCCACAACTGTAATTTTGCGATTTTGAATGCTCTTTTGTTATTATGTTAAAAATATATTGTATGGAAAGTAAATTAAATTAATTTCTGAACCTCGGCCCGGAATCCCTTATTCACATACTACAAAATTGAGTACAAATTTTATTTTTCATGATTACTGTATTATTTGTTTCCTTTTTGGTATTAATTTTCATTCCCAGCTACCCAGCAGAATGTATCATTTTAATACATGTATATTATTACAATTTTAATGTGCATTGAAATTGAAAGAGACGTATTTCTATTGTCTTGTTTTCATAATTAAAATTTGTTAATAAACATTTTCTTGTACCTTGCGTCGTTTTTTTACAAAAATTTAAGAATGTTAGTTTTCAGGTTATTCTTCACGATTGAAGAAAAACGACACATTTTATCAAAAAATGATTTATAACAAATTTTTAGATCTTTTTTGGATGAACAACTTTTGTTATTTCATTTTTTTTCGCACCTTGTGTCGATTTTGCAAAAGTTTATTTTTTCTCTATAATTGTTACTTTTTATTATTAAAGGAAAAACTATGCGCTATATCAAGAAATGATTAATAATAAATTTTTAAATATTTTTCAGTAAACAATTTTTACATATTTAGTTTTTTGTCGTATCTTATGTCGTATTCCCGCAAATTTCCAAATAAACAATTTTTGTGTTTTTATTTTTTATATCTTGCATAGTTTGCCCACAAAATAGAATTATTTATTTTCAATAACATTTTTCACATTTTTTAAATGCATTTTCGATGGATAAAACCAGCACCGCTAATCAAAAACGTAACGAACGTATCCTTCCTTTTCATGCTTTTCCAACGGGAAATCCAATCGGCGAATTCCTTCGAAATTCATTGTATAGACAGATATCAGTGAGTCCGAAAACATCGAGTTGCGTTGATATCGGCGAAACTACATTTTCACAACCTTCTCATTGATATGCGAATGTAAAAATGATTGGAGTAATTAACTTGTTCCTCATTTAACTATTTTAAACACGTTTTTTTTTCAAACGTTGAACGTTGCATCGACTTAAAGTTGTTTTATATTCATACTTATTTTCATAGTTATTTTCATATTTGGCTCACTTTAAATACATTCTTTAAAATCTTTGCAACAAATCGATCTACAGAGGATGTTTTTGCATAGGATATTTTCGACTGAAAATTTATTTTGTGCATCTCTATGAAATTTGTCCAACGTTATATTGAACTTTCAAACAAGTTTCCTACTTTTAAATACTCCTTTGATATAGTACAATCAGTAATTTACGCAAGTTATTCGAAATTATTGTTGCTATATAGTACATTGCATAACTAGGGGGTGATCTTTCTATTTCTGTGCCGAGGCGATAGTTTGTAGTACGAGTGGGAGGCGCGCACGCAAGAGCGAACAGTAAAAAAGTGATAAAAACGTTCCCGATCTGAAGTAATTGAAAAATTCTACTTCGTCACACACGTTACTTTTTTTAAAGCTCCTTATTATTTCGGCATGTTTCATGCCTGTGGGTCGCTTCCACAATCTCTTTTTCCGATTCAGTGACTAAAGGGCTGCAAAATGCACAAAACCAGTTAACGAAGGTTATGCTGTAATCCCGGCTGCTGATATTGACTTTTAAACAAAAATGGCTGTCACCTACACGATATTAACGAACTGAGTTGATTATAAGCCAAAATATTTCGCTGACGCCATTTTCTATTCTCTAGAGAGTAGAAAGAACTTTCTACTCGCAGCTCTCGAAATGCGAGTTTATGGGGGTGTTATAAGATAGTATATTGTGCTACAAATGCGGAATGTAGGCAGTTTCACAACGAGTGCGAAGTTTGCTATACGAGCCAAAAGCGAATAGAACTACTGTAAACTTCATGAGAGTTACATCTGTCTACAGAGAGCACCTGCTTCACGCGATATTTTTTGTTACAAATGCAGGGATTTTTCAGCTTGCGAAAGAAAAAACAACATATTTTCCAGCAATTTTGAAAATTTATAGTGAAATTACTAAAGTCACATGAAATTCTTGAATATCAGAAGTTACGAAAAATTTCTGACATTTTGGAAATTTATAACATTTATTCATTTTTTGTAAATTATTAAATTATTAGAAATTTATGGAAATTCAAGGTATATAAAAATGTCCAGAATTGTCGAAAATTTTAGAAAATTTCCACTTATTTATGGTGATCCTTTAATCAATTATCTGACAAGCGTCATCTCATAATGAAAGGATGTTGTGATTCCGGTAGTCCGGAAAAGTAATTCTGAATTAAAATGCTTATGCGAAACATCTAGAATATGTAAGCTTGCTCGAAGTACGGAAGCGCAGCAGCTAGAAAAAGTAATCTTGTTTAAGGGCGCAAGTGCAGCAGCTATAGAAAGTCTGTTTATAACTGCTTTTTACTACAGTTTCAGCATTTGTCACTTTCTGTACGCTATACATCTCCCGAAAAGCGAAAATTACTTTCATGCGTTACCAAAAATATTGTAGTACACACATAATCATTTTTTTGCATTTTTATAACGAACCTAAATTATTTTTCTTTTTAGCAATTAAGTTTTAAATTGATTTCCAAATGATTGAAAATCTTATTTATCTTTTTGTGATGAATAATTTTTCATTTCAACACTTTTTCGTACATTAAATAGTTAGAGCGCAGAATAACTTTATTATTGTTGGAAAGCGTGCAGATGTCTTCTAACTTCAAAACCGGCTTTAAGGGTTCATATACCAAAAATAAAAAATAAAACAGCTTGTGACTCGATTTGCATGATTCACTTATGAAATGGTCACTATTCGCCGAACTAAAACAAAATGATTATATATTTCATAATGCAAATGGGACAGAAGGTCTCAAAATAATTATATTTAATAATGATGAGATGCCCTTATTCATAAAGCGTTTTAGTGCGTTTCATCATTGACGATAGACTTGTCTGTGTCGAAGGAGAATGTGATGCCACAGCGGACGTGTACTGGTACTTCGCATCCAAAGCCACCAAAACATTGTATCCAGGAAATGCATGAAGGTTTGGATAGGCTGGTTCTAAATGTCCTTGACTTAAAACAAAAATAAAATTTACTTGCTCGAAACGTAAATAGGCAGATTTAAAAAAATTATTTCAGTTGGATTTGAAGGTATGACGTAACATGTTGCAACTAATGCGCTGAGTGCGGCCCTCTGTTGTTTGTCACGCTTGATAGAACATATACTCCCCTCTCGACCCCGCGGCTCCTATCAAAGCAAACCGCTGCTGATTCCGTTCTCGGAACGACGTAAATGTGAGATACGTAAATGGGATTTTCAGTGTAATTAAAATAAGTTTTTTTATGATTTTTTTTATAGAAATTATTATTAACGCTAAAACGGACTTATTTTTTTGGTGAATTTTAAGGTTTTCAAAATAATTTAAAATTGCTTGATGAGAAAAACAACATATAACTGTGAAAAAAGATCATACGTTTACTAAAATATTTATAAAAATAGTAATTGTTAACATATAGTCACTTTTCGTTTGTTTCAAAGAAGATTTCATCCTCTTTAGTTAAGGATGCACACTACCTATACACTCAATCTCAAAAGTTGCCTATCTTTAAAATGATTTATAAAATCCACAAAAAATACCTATTGATAATTTCTGTAAATTTTGATGGAGGCTTCTAAGCACACTTCAGAAAAAAATAATTTAGGTTCAAATTGTTTATTTAACAGTAGTTATTTAAAGGTTTAATTTATTATTTCTCTTCAGAGAAAAGTTAGAACTTTTATGTAATCCTAATGATCAAGGCCTCATTTTATAGTTCGAAGGATTCTCTAAATTTCTATTAGGGTTGATATTATTCAAAAAAAGTAATTAAGAAATCATACAATCATAAGGAATAAATAAGAATTGTAACCTTTCCCTGAAGATGAAGAAAAAACTAAAACTCTAAATAACTACTGTTAAATAAACAATTTTCACCTGAATTATTTTTTTCTGAAGTGTGCTTAGAAGCCTCAATAAAAATTTACGGAATTAATAATAGATATTTTGTTGTCGATTTTATAAATCATTTTAAAGATATAGTTTTTGTGTAGCTGAAGACTGAAGTCGAGTACTTTTTCATGTCATTTATTTTTAATAATTTTATTGAGTATTAAATAATTAAACTGTTTAACTTAATTTTGATGCACAGAGAAGTTATTTAAGTATCTTTTGTGAATTAAAAGTAATAATAAAAATCTAATGTTGATATTTTATTTATTTAAATAATACATTACATGTAATATATTTATAAGTCAACATCGAAATCCGCTAAAAATGTTCTAAGCTTGGAAATTTTGAAAAAGGGGTAGTGATAATGAAAGTAAAAGAGTTACACAAACTTTCGACCAGCCTGTTGCGCTCAATTTCTATCAAATTATTCGAAAATGTACTTTTTTGTAAAAACTTACCTAGGATTACACGTTTGGGGCCCTGCTCGTTTTTTCCAAGCAGTTTTCTGAATTACTTTTGCAAGAACTCTTTACATATAATTCCCAAAGTAACACGTCCTTTATCTTTTATATTTCCATCTTGGACAGGTAAACCATAAGTCATAAATACAATCGAATTGTTTCTAGTAAAAAATTATTAAAGTTCATTAATCTCATTTCTGCAACGAAAAAATACCCAAAAAAATATGGAGAGGTGGTACGCAATCATACTGTAGTACTGGTATCCACTAACCTCACCCATATTTAAAAAAAATTCGAGATTGTTATTGATACAATACATTATTTGAAAATCTCAAAATTTTATGTTGCTTTATTTATTATCTCAAGAACCATGAAAATGTCTTCTTTAAGTTTGGCTGCGCCTAGTCGCTCCGAAAAATTGGGGGAGACACTTCGTTTCAGTTTTCCTTTTAAAAGGACAAAATTTAAATTTTTAGTAAAACTCAGCGTATTATACTCACTATACTCAGTAGTTTCGCTTGTAAGGCAGAGTGCAGTCAGATGAGTAAACAAATCTCGCTTCCGATGAAGTCACATGCCTATGTCATTTCTAATTAACTAGACGTGATCTCGCATCCGGACCGGAATCACGAATCAGGGAAGTCGAAATCTGATTTATTCCCATTTCGCTGGAGGCTGTGCGGTGCTCGTAATTCTCTCACGACTGCCACGAACTCCGATCTTCATCAATGACTAATATTCAGATTTCATCTAAAGGGCTTAGTCCTGGAAATACAGACACGCCTAATGAATTTCACTCATAGGTATAAAATTGAACAGACATGTAATGAAAACTTGTACAGTTTAATGCTGTCGATTTGGGATGACATATCGAATTTAAACAATTGGGAATAGATGTTTATTTTTTATGAAAATGTTTGCAAATGGTTTGTTCATAAATAGTAGCGAAGAGAAGCGAACTACTCAATTAAATATTAAAGCTAATTTTTCAGCTAAACGAATTGTGGTAACGACACGTGAATGCATAGCTTGTAATAGTGAGGCTATATCCTGCCTTGTTATTTTTATATTGTAAAAATAAGTATTATATAACATTAAATTGTGCAACTAAAAGTTTCTACGTACATACACAGATTTAATTCCCAATTCTCAAATTTCCATAAAGTAATTTTGCAGCACCCCGTGGATAATAAGTCTCTTGCCTAAAAGGTAAAAAATATCTTGCTTCATACAAATGCTCCTAATAATGAATAAGGTAAAGGGGGAACGTTAGAGAAGGGAAGACGGAAACACGAGATAACCCCTTTTGACACGGACCGATAGAAGACTTTTAGATACAACCCTTTTCTTCAAACCCATTCTAAGAATTTGCCATTCAAAAATTTTCCCCTCGGGATACACATCATACTACACTGTGTAAAATTTAAGAAGTGTGTAAAGCTCCTTAACTTTATTTAAAATTGCTAAATCTATACTTTATGGGGATATTATACTCCTAAATATATTTCCATGAGAATATTAAACAAGAACTAAATATAATTTATATATATTTTATTTCCCACATTTATTTTTTAAGTTTACAGCAAAGGTATTATAAAAGGACAATTGTGGCTCTAACTAATTTTCAGGTCTGATAGGATTTTGAGCTGGATCGGTCAATCAGAAATGCTTTTTTGTGTTCAGATATTCCGGCAAAAAATGTGTACTAGTACCTATTTATGAAGTTTAAAAAAAGTCTTGCACTGTGTGTATGAGAAAAATTTATTTGATGTTAGGAATACTATAGTACTATATCTGATATATTTGTTAGCGCCTTCTAGATGCGTCTGTTGACCTATTGACTAACCTTTCATGAAATTTCAGGACCTACCAATAATGTTTTCTAATTTTTAAACAAAGTAATTTACGTTATTTATGAAAGGAAAAATATTTGTTCATTCAGGGAATATAAGAGCACTGTATTTAATGTTACTGTTCGCGTTTTCGAGACGCGTCGATTGACCTATTGACGAGTCTCCCATGAATTTTCATGATCAATCAGTAGCGACTTATAAAATTTAAAAGAACTGGTTAGATTATTTTTAAGAGGAAATAAACTTTTAGTTGGAATATAAAACAGGCGTTAACTAAAAAGCCCTTTATTATAAAAGAGTACAATGATTCACCTTATGATGTTCTCTCTGATAATATGAAAAACAGATTCTCGGTAAGATGGATACATAGGCTTGAAAAATATTGAGACTATTTATTTTTATCATTTGTTGAAGAGAATCCTTTCTCTATGAAAATTTAAATTTATTTTGTACCTGTAAGGAAGAGCAAAGTGCTCATAAAATGAGAAAAAAACACCCACAGTGTTCATGAAAATTTTGTTTACATAAATGAAAAAACATTGTTTTCCAAATTTAAAAATTCAGATTAAATCAATTTTAAAAGCTTTCTTAGAAGTGCAGCAATTCATATCATTCATTCTAAGAATTAGTGAGAACCAGTTTTTATAAAACATCAATTCCACATATATTCAGTATGTAAATTTTCCAAATTCGTTGTTAATGTGATTTGTTTTGGTTCCATGGTGCCTTGACATCAAATCGGTTATCAGAATTCAAACAAAAGATTCTGTAAGATAGTTAGCTTTCTCCCGTGTATACACTTTTTCATCGAGTACAAATGCTAAACGGGAAATAAATTTCATTGTCGCAGGAAGTGCATCGCTTTTGCATGAAGTGAGCTCGTCGACCTCGAAATCGTTGAATGGCGACCCTGGCCCAGAAACAAAAGGGAGAAGAAGCTTGTGAATAATTCAACTAGGAGAGAAAATGAGGAAAGAGTTCAAAGTTTCCTTCAAGAATTTTACGCGCAACCCCGCAGCACCGTTCAACCCGCTCTACCATTATGGAAAGTGAGTCTAGAATCTTTTTAAAACTTCAAGATACTCTTTGGTACTCCTTGACTTTTCATATTCTGTAAAATAAACTCGATACCAATTGTTATTTTACTTTTTATATTTCATTACACTATGTCTCATTTCGTCTGCTTATTAAGTATTATGAAACTTCGTTAAAGTCAATATTTTTTTTATAGAATATACCAACTGAAACTGAAGAAAATTATGATACTTACGTTACATTAATGGCTGTGACTGTCGTCCAGCTTTTTTCATAGGATAACAAATATCTTGTAAACTTGATTGGCGGAGCTGAAAAAGAAAGAGGAGTTCTGCGAGTCCCGCCTGGGCTATTCGTCTGAAAAGCTGGAAGACCAGATACTTCGAAAATTAATGAATACATTGTTATTTAATAGGGAATCATATTTCTTTAGATAGCAAACAATTAATTTTCCATTGTTCAACATTAAAATTTTCATTTTAATTACACTGCCAGCAAAATCTGTATGAGGTTTAGTATGGCAGTATATGTTTAGTGACCGTCCGCGCAGAAAGAAACCTGATGCGAAAAAAATCGATTATTAGTTTTTTACACTTATCGAGTTTTTCATTTTCTCTTTTATAACGAAAGAATTTTGGAAAAAAGATTATTCCTATATCTAAAAAGTTCAAATTATTATTCGACTGCAAAGTAAGGGCTTCGTGTAAAATGAAGCTATCGCGAATTAGGTCCCTTTTTTCACGGACCGTCACATGTACATTGGTGTACTGAATTTAATATAAATTTCGATATAGCAGACTGCGTGAAAACTCAGAGTGCTTTCTATTATTTTATTTTTGGAAAATATTTGTAATTAAAGTAGTAATATAGAATTCATTGACTCAATTCTTATTCATACGAAAAGTGCAACATACTGGTGGAACATTTTTTAAAATTCGCTGTGACTTGTAATTAAACTTTTAAATTTAACATCTAGTTTCATTTATATTTAACTGGAAGAAGGTATCATATTTTATTATTGAGAATTGAAAATTACTGCTAAACTTATTTTTAACTTATGTCAAATGGAATTATCTGATTTTTCTAGCAAGTGATTAACATGTCCAATTCTATATGTATATATGGGTAAAAGTTAAGAAATCTACACAAATTGCTTAGAAACAATTCGATTTTGGGAAAGATATTTTGGATTCAAGTTAAACATCTGCCCCCATTAGTCCTTAATAAGGATTTATTTATTCTATCCTTTGCAATACAAAAATTCAACTGCATTGAAATATTATAATTAAAACTATCTTTGTGTTTAAACGATAAAAAGGGCCTATGATAAACAATTTTTCGCTTATAAACTCATGTGTTGAATGGTCTTCTTTAGTGAGAAAATATGTGTGACCGTGTCACACCGTCAATATGACCAGTTTAACAAATGATATACTTATAATATTTACTTTCGTTATAACAAATATTTAACATTTTTTTATTTTGAGAATTACTCTTAAGAATAATAATTTGCAAGAAAATTAAATTCGAAAATCCGGTCGTGTGAACGGGTGAAATTCATTTCTGGGGACATTCAACAACTAATTTGTACACTTAAGTCATAGATTTAAAACTTATTATAAATTTTATCCCTAATTGTGTGTTCTATTATGAAGAAATATATTAAATACAAAAATTGAAGATATTAAATTTAATATATTTAATATTATGTCTAAAATTATATATAAATTTAAGTAAATTTTTGACTAAAAAATCGGATTTCATTTGTATGAGATAATTAAAAAATTTTTTATTTTTTCTGAAAAAAGATCTCCTCTGCTTCACAAGAATCGAACCACAGAACTTCCGATTGCAGTTCGGGTGCGCTAGTAGCTTATGGGAAAAGCATCCGACCGGCAATCGGGAATTCTGTGGTTCGATTCCCAGCGGAGCGAAGGATATCTTTTTTCAGAAAAAATTTAATCAAAAAAATATTTAATTAATTGCTCCATCTAGCCATATAAGACATTAAGAATTTCTGTTATCCTCTGATGATGATACAGATGGCTTAAAAAATTATTTTAATAAACAGTGGTATATGAAATTTAATATTAGTTTTAACATTGTATATAAATTGAAGTGCATTTTGACTAAAAATCGGATATCTTTAAGAATAAAATGAAAAATGTTATCCATGTCTCAATAAGTATTGGTTTTATAAGCAGGGTCTGTGTGTACCGAAAATATCTAGCTATTTGTAGTAAAAGTTTGTACTCAAAAGTGCCTTTCCCAGTCGGCGCTATTCGTGCCGTTAAAATCCGGCTCTTTTTACCGAAATTTCGGTACATGTATCTAGGGCCTTTTTAATAATTTACTCACAAAATTTATTTGGATTTCACCATTAAAACTAGAGATAGATTAAAAAGAAATTGATTAAGGAAGCTGTTTTAACTGGAAAAATGTATTACTTAGCAACTAAGGCCAGAAAATAGTGATTATACGAAACAAAAATTTGAACTACAAAACTTAAAAGATTCTATTGTAATGTAATATAATATTTCTGCTTATGGTATACAACTGTATTCCTTGCTTGAATATTAAGGAAACATTTAAAACATCAAGGATTTATTAAATTTTTTATGGTAGATAGAGAATTATCTGAATTTGAGATCGTTTTTCAAAGTTCTTACGACTTCTGTCAGAAGAATCAGAGAAATCTGTATTCGCCATGGAGCCCAAGCCTTTCTGTAACAAAATTACTTAAAACTATAAAAACCGATTTAAATAACAAAGGTACGTAGTGTATACAATTTGAACTGATTTTAGATAACCAGTGTAGAAGTTTATTTTACATTTATAATAATTTTCTAAAGATAAAAAATAACATCTTATGTAATATGATATACTATAGAAATAATGATATAAAGACTGTTTTATTTTTTGAAGTATGAGACCCTTAGTTAAATGGTAAAAAATAACTAAATGCGGCGGTTAGGAGAATCTTTCATTTAGTTATTACCTTCTCTCGAAATCCCTGGTTTAACTAGGAATTTAAAACATGTTCAGGTAATTCCTCTGAATTCCTATAGAGAATGTTAGGTATTTAGAAAAATCTGTGATTTATGGATTTGAGACCCCTGAACCCAAAAACAGATTTTTACGAATGTATCTGTCTGTATGTCTGTATGTATATCTGCATGTCTGTATGTACGTCCGTATGTCTGGCTGTGAGCACGATAACTTTGGAAAAAATCAACAAATTGGACTAGCCTTTAGTATACTCTTTTAGTGTCTCAAATTGAAGGTCAAGTTCGTTAGCCAGTTATTTTGGATAATAATTTAAAAAGTCAGCTCATTTTGAAAACTTTTGTGACTACTTTTTAAGATTTAAAAATTCTATGCACAGTTATTAATAGTACTCGAAAAGACTAACAATTTATCCCAATGACATTTTTCGATAAAATAAAAATGTCCAGATTTGTAGCATTTTCAAAATCCATAAGAAGGAACGAAACGCCCCATACGAAAAAAAGTGAAGGCAAGAAAAATGTTTTTTTGTACACACCCTACAAGATAGTCATAAGGACTTTTCGAATTTTTTTGAAAAATCGAAAATTCACATTTTTATTGCACAAAAACTAATAAAAAATAAAAAATTCCATTTTACGGACAAACTATGCAAAATACGACAAATGATAAGTTGACAAAAATTGTGCATTCAAAAAAGGCCTACAAATTTGCTGTGAGCCAATTTTGATAGGATGTGCAGTTTTTCTTTTATTCTTAAAAAATTAGATTAACAATGAAAAAATCTGCCCGATGAATGGGCACATTCTCATCAAAACTTTACTTATTTAATTTCTTTTTTATCTCGTGTATAGTTTTTTAAAATATTTCATTTTTTATGTCCTCAGTACTATTTCTAACGATTAAAACAATGAAATAACTATCAAAAAAACATTATTCATTTAAATTAATTAATTTTTACATTCTCATCTAGAGAAGGTATTAGATTTGTAAAATATTTTACCTCCCCGGTTTTTGTCAAATGTCCACGTTTTGAGACCCCCTGAACCCGAAAAATAGGTTTTTACGAATATGTCTGCCTGGCTGTATGTCTTATTATGTATGTCTGTGAGCACAATATTTTTTTTTTAAATAAACAGATTCGATTAGCCTTTGGTATACTTTTTTAGTGTCTTAAAGTAAAGGTCAAGTTCATTAGCCAGCCATTTTGGATCAAAGTTCAAAAAGTGAGCACATTTTGAAAATTTTTGAGACCACTATTTTTCAAGATTAAAAAATTCTATGTACAGTTATTAGTAGCATTTAAAAAGACTCACAATTTATCAAAATGACGTTTTTCAATAAAAAAAATTATCGGAGTTATAGCAATTTCAAAATCCAAAAAAACAAACGAAAACAAGCGAAAAAACGCACGATATCAAATAAAGTCAAGAGGAGAAAAACATTGGTTTTTGAATGCCCTACAAGATTATCATAATAACTTTTTGAACTTCGAAAAATCTAAAATTCAAATTTTGATCACAGAAAAAATAATAAAAAATAAAATATTCCATTTTGCGGTCAAACTATGCAAGATTCGAAAAAAGATGTGAGGACAAAAATTATGCAACCAAAAAAGATATACAAATTTTTTTTTAGCCACTTTTTGGAATAATATATTTTTCAGGGTAGCTGCGAATAAAGATTAGTAAAATATAAAGAATAAGTGATAAAATCATGTTAATGGGCAAAATTTGTCCCCAGCCGAGGTAAAGAATTTAATATAATGAATTTTTAAATTATTCTGCCAAGTTGATAGAATATTTAATTTAATATTTAATGTAATAGAATTTTGTTTGTACATATACATTAATTACATGTTACATTCTTATTGACAATGTGACGTAAGAGTGCAAATAATTTCAATAATTATTTGAAAATTGATTATATGTATATGTTCGAAAAACGACTTAGATACTATTTTTTCCTCTTTTCCAGATAGTTGGAAAAAATCTTTCTGATTGTATAATTTATTAGAAAGGTACAGAAATGTACGCTGAAGTAAAGGAATTTCCTTCTTCGTTTGAAATCAAATACCAATTTAGTCACGGACCGCAAAGCGCGCACAAACTTTTGGTTTTCTATTGTACGATGAACAGAAACGAGCGTGGAGCGCGAGGTTTACATGATTTTTAAACTAAATATCGAGCGCGAAGCACAAGTATCTTGATGAGATGAGAATGTGTTCCTTAAGGTTGATAGAACCCTTAGGGTATTGGTTCTTCTCTTGATGTAAAACTGACGTAATTAAACCAAAAGCATGTCACAACGATGAAGCTTACTAAGAGAGTATTAGCCCGTGGAGGCGCTGATTAAAAAGTTTCAATACACATTTTTTGTCCAACACATGTTATTCTATGTTTAAGGATTTCAAATCGCTCCGAAAAAAATCTTTTAAATTACACTAGTTACACACACAAACACACACACACACACACACCCATATA
>JAAAKG020102242.1:0-15841 GCA_010014905.2 Druon quercuslanigerum | reverse complement strand
GTATTGATTTTGCATTTGTATTTGTATTTGTAATAATATTTTGTACTTAAATAAAAAATATAGTTCAGTCTATTCCTGTTTCTTGTTATAAAATTATTATTATACATAAAATAATAAGAAAGTATAAATTTCAAAACTGGCTCTTAACGGGAAATTGGTTGGGGCCAGGTCGGGTACCGATCGGGCAGCCAGCTCGGGCACCAGACCTGGCTCCGATCGGGCCGTGTGTTTCGTCAGTGATCGGGCCTAGGTCGGTTTTCCAGATCCGGGCCAGATTTGGCCTGGACCCAGTCTGGGCCATAGCAAAATTTCTACACGGGTTGTTTTTATCTGATGAAGTTCCAAGGTATTTAAAAAATTGTTTAAAACCAGCTAGAAAAAGAAATTCCCAAAATGAAAATGAAATAAGAAACATCTACTTTCATTGTGTTTTTTATGCCTTGGATATCAAATAAAAAAACTAAATGCATTGTATGGATTTTCAAAACATTGTTTAAGACTAGCAATAAATAGATAATTTAGATGAGAAATACAAAATGCAGTCTTTTAATCTAATTTTTTTAACTTTGCACCTGTTCTTCCAATGTTTTTTTATCGGTATAATGTTTCGAAGTATTTAAAATAATTTTTGAAGCTATCTAGAAAAACAAAATAATTTATGCAGCTTATCAAGCTTATATTTTGTCAGGGTTGCTACAAAATTCCTCAAAATTCCCTGTCATCTCATGACCAATTTTTCCCCTCATTTTCTCATTTTGTCCGACTATTTTAAGTGAGAAATAAAAACATTGATAGAGCCTTTTTTTAAATTCAAGTTTTGTGTTTTTGAGATTTTTTTGTTCCAATAAAAAAATTCTAATTTAATGTACACTGTGAGGCATAAAAGATGTAGTAAAAAATTTGAAGAAACTTTTCTGTTAAACGAAAACTGGGTCTTCTACAGAGGTTTTTTTAGCGCAAATAGGAGATTTGCCTTATAAGCTTATTAAAAATTTGTACAGAACAAATATTTTTGCAAAATTTAGTTATAAGATGTTACCCTCATATTTTTAACTAAGAAGAACAAATTTGATAGAGCCCGTTTTTTAATTAAAAATTTGAATTTTCGAAATTTTTTTCTAATAAAAAATTGTAATTATGTGTGCTGCGTTATATATCAAATGTATAGGAAAGAAGTTTCTATAAACTTTTGTGTCAAACTAATTCTGTATCTTTTATAGAGGTTTTTGAAGCACAAAAAGGACTTCAAAAACCTCGATGGAAGACCCAATTTTTCCTTCTCACAGAAGGTTATAAGAACTTTTTAAAATACATATTTTCAATATAGTGACGTAAATATAACTAAAATTTTAAATTAAAAAAATAATCTAAGTTTGAATTTTGAAAAAAAGAACTTCAGTGATTTTTTTTCCTTTTTGGCTCAAAATATCTAGGAAACATCAGATATTTAAATCCTGCCCTATTTGCTCTTAAAAAAGATGACTTCCAAAAATTCATTATTAAAAAAAGACAAAATCTCTAAATATCAAAGTTTTAATTTCAAAAAAAAAGCTGATTGATTTTTTAACTTCTTACTTAAAATATTCGAGCAAGATCAGCTTATTTAATCCTGAAAAGAAAGGGTGTGGAGTAAGGAGTTTAAGTTGAAGTTGCTTGAGGCTTGCCGTGAGTAGTAAGCCCTGGAAATGTCAGTTCAGTCAGATAATATCTTTTTTTATGAGTATGTATTTCAAAATTTAAATTGTGGAAAAAATTTTAAAAATCCCTTTGGGCCAAAAAAAGCTAGTTTTTCAAATTGTGCTAGCTGCGAATTTCTTTTAAAAAATTTAAACATGTGCCTGAAATGTCTTTAACCTAAATTGAAGGAACATGGCATTCTTCTACTGATATACGAAAACAAATTTCGTGGTGTACAAGACCTACAAAAATTCGTACAAAGTCGAAATTCACATTTTTGTAACAAGAAAAATTGTTTTCATGATGATAAAAAATAGTATGTTTATTCTACGACATCTGAAGGAATTTCAAGCAGTGCATATTCAAATTCTTTCATAAAATTTGTCAGTTAACATAATTCAAAAAACTGTTTTTTGCACATTTAAGTAAAGTTCTAAGTTATAACTAAATTTTGTTTTTATTTTCTAATTTTAAATTATTAGTCAATACCAAAAATAGTACCCACAAAAAATTAGACGTAATTTTGTGGCCCTTAAGAAAGTTAAAACAAATTGTTTTTTACTTCAATGTTCAAATCAATGCACAGAACAAAAGATATTAGATCGAACTAAGATTTGTAGGACTTATAATATTGGATAAAGACAAATTTACCCAATATTAGAATGCTTTATTCGAAAGAGACTTTTTCGGCCCACTATTATATGCATACGTATTATCAAAGAACAATTAATTTTCATGGTATAATACGTGGAAAATTTATATTTTCCTTATTCTGATTCTCAGATAAACAATAAAATGAATATAAAGTAGAAAAAAATAGAATTTTCGATAAGAGACCAAAATTCCACTTTAAAAACTAGACACTCCTTTTCTTACGGTATCATTTTTTCGTTTTCTGTTTTTGAATATATGTCAATGGGATAACATCATGCTGTTAATTTCAATGTAAAATCATGAATCTGGATTCCCACCAGTAGTCTAATTCTAATACACTAGCGCTGAAATAAATTTCCCGAGTTTTTCCCAATTTCCCAGGCCGCTAGATGCCCTGAAGGTTATAAGGATACGGAATCTGGTTTAAGACTGAGGTATTTCGTAAAAAAAGAACATTGTTTTAATATTGGTCAATTGGCATAATTCCTTCTGATTTCTCTGCGCACAGAAAAATATCACATTCAAGAATATATTTCTCCTAATTTAAAAGGAGTGTAATGCTCCCCTTCGGGGGTTTCAATGTTGATGGGTTATTAAGTCCCCACAATGTGCAAGGCGTCACTGGAGGTAGGTAATAGTACCCTAGCGTACGAATCGAAGAATCTTGCCGAAAATTATTTACTGCTGCACGAAAGGCCTTATTACATACCCGCAATGTGCAACTCAAACTGAATTTGTGATTACATGCATTCCACGCAATTACATTTGCGGCTCGTATACAGACCAGGAAACACGAAATTGTTATATATATATATATATATATATATATATATATATATTTATATATTTATATTTTAAATATATGACGAGAGAAATTGTTTATGAAATTGTTAATAAAGGGTTAAAGACGTAAAAACTGCGTGCAAAAAGTTGATTTCTTTGGAATCCACACCTGTATCTTTGCAGAGTTTTTCAAAGCTTAAAGTGAAACGTGACATCGTAACTGAGGTGACACCTGATGGACACATGCTCTCGAGAGTTTTTTGATTCAGTGAATAACGATCCAGTCAAAATTAAAGTTGCTCTCGATTTATTCGAAAATTGGGATCGAATTTTCGAAAATCAATTATTGAACTCAAATAAAAAATCAACTGTCAATGCGAACAAGCCGATATCTGATTATTGGCTTTATTATGTGAATGTAAATTTCAAGTGTCATTTGGATAACTTTCTTACATCCCTTACTTTAAATTATATAATTTATCAGAGTGCCGACAAATATTGAATATTTATTCAATCATAATAACTAATATACGTAACAGAATAATTTTATTAAATGAATGGATCATAGTTGTAAGATAATGACTTTATAATAATTCAATTATTCTAGTACTAGTTTAGGTAGTATTATAGAATTAACATTTTAAACTAAGGAGCTTAAAGGCATTCTGACGTCACTTATCCACTTGGCACGAACTTAAAAAGGCTCTAGATGGACCGGAAGCGAAGGAGCTAATTTTTAAGTATTCGGTTTAGAACACGAGTTACAAAACATTTTTTTTTTTATTCTTAGAGATTATTTAACCACGTGTGTGACAAAATATTGTCGCAAACAGGATGAAGTTAATGACACTATTGGGTTTTAAAGTTTACGTTATTCCGTTAAGGAAAAATGAGAGACACCTGCAATTGTTCGATGATGCGGGATCGTCCAAGTCTCAAGAAATATTTTCTTGCATAGAATAATGATCAAACACGTGCGCACAAATTTCCGGAAGCGGATATGTTCAAGTGTCTAGATACTTTCAGAAAATTAATCATTCTTTATTATTATTATTATTACACCAATAAGCCGTATGTTTCCCTTTTAGGGTAGGCCTGAATCACTCGGTGGGAAAGGGAGTAGTGTGAGGAAGGGGTTATAGAAGTTTTAAATTGATCGAGAATTCTCGTGTTATTTATCGTCGTCATGTAAGGTTCCCCACTTGGGTCCATTAGTGTTCAAAGTCTTTTGTTTCAGGCGTCTTTCACTCTACTGACACTCTTCTTATTAACTATTTTCCGCCATAATATCCTGTCCTGGCATACTTCTCTAGCTCTCATTCACACATTCTAACAATTCTTTCCGTGGTCTGCCTCTGGGCACGCTGCCATTTACTTTACCTTGATACACTTACTTCGTTAGTCGTCCACCCTTCATTCTCTCAACATGCCCGAACCATCTTAACCGATTTCTTTCTCATGTGTCAACTAGTGACTCCTCCGCACCACATTCTTTAAGAATCATCTCGTTGCTCACTTTGCCCATCAGAGTTTTTCCGCATATTATGCGCAAGAATCTCATGTCAATCGCGTTAATTTTATTCTTATTTTTTTCTTGATAGATCCATGTCTCTCTGCCGTATAGTGCAATCGGTACAAATATTGAAATATGCATTGCCATTTTAGCCTTATTTGATATATTTTTACTTCTAATAAGGAGGCCTGCTCTACCAATAACCCTCTTTCCTTCATTTATGCGTCTATCTAACTCCTCATATATCTTCCCGTCCCTAGTCAAGTTATACGAATTTCTCAACTTGCTCAATTTTCTCATCATTTAATACAATGTTGCATATTGTTTTCTCACTCTTTCCTTGGAACACTATAGTTTTTTGTTTTATTTACGATAATTTTGAGGGTCACGCTCTTCATGCTTGCATTCTGTTTATTCAACATTCTTTGCAAGTCTTCGATTGACTCTGCCATAACAATCTTATCATCTGAGAACTTTAACCCACGTACCCTTACTGTTTCGAGATTCACACCTTCCTCGCCGAAAAGAGCAATTCTTAAATGTATATAATATCAAAAAATAAAAGTAAAAGGATTGAAGTTTCTGTACGATTTCAGAAACGATCAAAATTGGTTAAAATTCAAAAATGAGCAATTTTATATACTCAAATATGTAAAATCATTCAACTCTATTAAAATTATGAAAGGAAACTCTAAACACATCTAGAGCAGCAATAAAAATTCGCATTTCTGTACGATTGTTGAGTTGCTAAATATTGCCAAATATTTCAAATGGGATCAATTTTATTGATTCGAGCATTTCAAATAATAAAACGCTATCAAAAGTAAAACTGGATCAACATATAATTACAACAAATTTTTTTCAAGACATGCAGATATTCACAAATAAAAAAATTCTTCTCACACTTGTCTTAAAAAATTAGAAGATTAGCTATACAGTCATGATAATACGTCCTTAATGGCAATGACTTCCGACGTGGGACATTTAGCAATGAATACATTTTTTTTTAATTGACGTAACTTCTGTGGTTCCCATGAGCATTTGATGCGGGTTACCGATAATGTTCTCCAGTTTCTTTAAATATTCGAAGCATTGGTTCACACGGTCGATTAAACTTACCACACAACAGGGAGTGATGAAGAGAGAAGAAAATGTAAGGGTGAGTACACCTGCGAAACCTTGCATGTAATTAATAACGTCGTTCTCGGCACGAATTCTTTGTACGTACTACTTACATCCTTGTGTATACCTTCTTAAGTATTGTGGCGAACATGCATATTCAAACGGATCTTTGGAGTAGGCCGGAAGATAGTTCCTCGCATCGTTCACCACTTCCGGTTGAATTCGATGGATTTTGTACACAACCCTTCTTTACATTGTTGTTCAAAACATTATTTTTAGTTCTATTCAATCGTTGAATTTCATATTTTAACTTCTTTTTCAAGTTTAAAAATATCTCTAAGATATCATTATTCAATATTCTTATTACTACCATAATTATTGTCTTTTTTTACAATGTATAAATTCGTTTGAAAGTCACCCTTTGACTCTTGTCACCATATACATTTAATTCCTGTCGTTATATATAAATGTTAGCTTTTTGAAAGGTCCGTGGCAAAAAAAGATGCGCGTGGCACAAATATTTTCTTTGCAAAGTTTTCAATTTATTAAAGTTAAATTTTTTTAAATGTTTGAATATAGAAAAACAAAAATATATATTTAAATGTTTCACAGAAATTAAATGAAAACCAAACTCTCGCTTTTAGTCCAGTGACGGAGGTTGCCTTTAAAAAGCCTTGGACTGAATTCGGGGGGACCGAAACGTAAACAGTCAGGGCCGCTTGAACCGTTCCAATTGGAATGTATGCTATTGTGCAATATATTTGACTGAAAGTCTAACTACAATTTAAAAAATGATTCGAATTTTTTTTAATCTGTTATTTGCAATATAAATTGAATCAACATTTCAGCGCTGTTTCTAGTGCACAAAGCCATCAGTACAAATTTAATTCATTTGAACGTTCAGAACTTTAGACTAATGGAATAGGGGGGATCAATATGACTGAAATGTGAATCAAACCCCGAAAAAATCGAAGAAACATGAAAACCCTTAAAAAATCAACCCAGAGTGAGAAAGAGAGAGAGAATGAAAATATAAAACTAAGCGATTAAGGAATGTATTTGCCATAGGTATGTATTTTAAACAGAAATAGTCTCTACTTCTTCTTGGTTATTATCTTTTTCAAATCTCAAATATCTAAAAAATTTTGTTAATATTATTGAAATATTATTCAAGTACCGGTACTACCAGTCATTTTGGGCACTATTTATTGTGCTTATAATTTCTAAATGCAGTAGTCGAACATTTGGAAACTGTATTCAATTATGCTTTGATATATGTATATAAATGTTTTATATAGATATTTTAGAAAAATTTCTAATAAAACAAACTGTGAAAAATGACTGTGACTTAAAATTGTCAACTTGTTGCCAATCGTCCATAAAATCAGACTGATTTAAAGGACTTAATTATTTTATTTATTTAATCCCCCCTTACGAAAGAATATTATAAGAAATTCAGTATATAGGTCTATCACGATTTTCCTATAATCGATTTCTTATGATCTGTTTAGAATTTTGAAAAAAATCATTATAAAAAATCATTGGAAGGAAATAGTAAAAGACACTGTCCATGGCTTTGGGATTTGCCGTGACGGTGTCCTGAACGAGCTGTAAAATTGGTTATAGTTACTTAAATTTCCGTAACCATAGACAGTGCGAAGAAACTAATGTTAAAATATCGAAAGAAATTATGCAAAACATAGAGACATCACAAACGAATTACAGAATTTCAAAGAATTTCATGGGATTTCCAAATGTTTAAGTTAATTCTAAAGTATTTCATCGGTTATCAAGAGATAACTATAATTCAATTGCTTTTCTTTTATAAACTTTTATGTGTACGTTCGATTTAATTTATATTTAAGTGGATTTTTTTGAATTAGAAAGAAAGAAATTAACGGATTTTCGAGACATATTTGAAAAATAATTTGTATTAAACTAAATTTCAAGTGATTCCTACCAATTCCAAATATTTCAAGAGATTTTAGGGTATTTCATGGAGTTTTAGAAGCCTTGAATGATTTTTTTGATCTTCAATGATTTCAAAGATTTCTAGGGATTTAAACAGTTTTTTAGGTTTCAAAAATTTCAAGGGCTTTTAAAGGATTTCTGAGAGAAACCTTTAATGAATACGTTTAATTTAATTAATATGCAAGGAACTCTAAACGACTTCTACTTGCTCTAAAAAATGTTTACCATTTCGAAACAACTTTAAGAAATAAATTAAATTTGATTTTATTGGCCTTCTAATTGTTTTAATAGTGTCAAGAAGTATGGAAGAATTTACAGGAATTTGGTACATTTCCAGAGATTTTATAAATTTCAAGCGATTTCAATGGATTTCTAAAGAACATTAGGGAATACAATTAATTTATTTATTTCAGGGGATTTTTGATGATTTCAATGATATTAATGGATCATGCAATCTCTGTAAAATCGATAAAAATCTATTTAACATCTAAAAAATCTGTCAGATCTTTAGCAATCTCAAGCAACATTTTTTGGTCACATGTACGTAATTTTTTGCAATCCCATACAATCTTACAAGCTAGCGTACATAAAAAATGAAAAATAATTATCCCCGCGTTTCTCTGTTTGTCAAGATTGATAATTTCTCAATCGAACCTCAAAATGAGGAATAAGAACAAAGTTTGAAATTCGAAATACATGCAGAGAAAAATGGAACTGATATGTGTGAGTTGTGAAAGAGTACCAGCGGTGCTAGCAATGGAGACGAACTTTCAAATGTAATTATATGATTCAATGACATTGAAACGACATCTGACTAAGAAACTCATCTTTTTAGTGTACAAGGTGCTTTATTCATGCATTGCATAACCATAAATGCATAGCGGGTTATGCTATATGACAAGCTAATAGAATAGCATACACGTACAATCGGAAAAGCCCTGATAGCCGGTTCGCACAAGCTGCTGGGGTTGTCGAGACCACGCATAGTAACATATGGTGTCCCATGAAGCCGGCAACGTCTTCGAAGCAACAGATGGTGCGGGCAGCGCGTGGCCCTTGTTGCTGTTGCGTTATTTCTTGCCTAACTTGCCTTCGCAGCTCGGCTCGTGCCACTCGTTACACGGTAGGGAGAGAAACAAGAGAAGGAAAGTAAACTTGCTACGATGTAAGATGCAGATGCTATTTAGATAAAAACTTTATGGGCGAAATAGATGATTTTCGAAATTTCAATTTCCTTCCTTTTATAATTTAGACGTCGATAACATCTAGCAATTCTCCTGAAATTAAAAAAAGTAATGTTTTGCGAATTCGAAAAAATATGAGGTAACCAAAAGGATCTTTTCTTATCGAATGTTTGGAACGTTTAGATTTGAATATAGTATATTGAAACATAATTTGTGCAATAAAATTGTAATCAGGATGTAAGCAAAGCTATAAGCGGCTTTTCAGCGTGGCCCTCCATCGTTGCGAGCCTAATCCCGTGAAATTACAGTTAGCAATAAATTTGTAGCTTGGGAGTTGCACTGACATCAAAGGTGTTACAGTTTTCTGCTGTGGTGGGTCAAGGAGATGAGGGTGGTTCATTTCAGGGAGGCTTTCAGTTTTTACCTGGCCACGTGGCGACGCGTGCCAAGCCACGAGTCAGTTGGTCTGTTTAGTTCAGTCGGCCGATGCCCCGTCTGTCGTTTCATACAGGGTGAGCGAAAGAAACAAACACACCCGATACGATAATCACATTAGCGAACTCCTATTAATCAGACATGTTTTAAAAACCCATTAGAAGTATTGAAGACCCATTTATTACCATTTACAACGAAAATCTCATCATATTTTTTCATTTTCAGACTCTTTTCTTTCAGCATCAGATTACTGTCAGCCTAAAACTTCGAATTATAGTTATTTTTCATCTGCTGCTCTTCAAAATTTCCTAAACATGTTATTACTACATTCTCATAGTAAACTCTCTGCAACATGACGGGTCGCTCAGAGACCCAGGTAAAAATATTTAGTCTTGATTTTATCTTGCATGTGATCAATATGTCTTCAAGACCATGATGTCAGGTTACGTCTCACCAGCTAGACATTGGAAATATACAGACGTCTCTTGATTTTATAGCTGTAGCTGTGCGATATGTTAAGACAAGGTGAACTTTCTTTGAGACACGGAAGGATTATTTATGCCTTCGTTTTATTACTAGGGCCTGTCACTTAAAGAATCTAGATCGTTTGGGACCAAACAGTTGACATCTGCTAAGGATTAAAATTTTACAATCGACAAAACTTGTAATTTTGTAACAACTGATTATTCAATTAAAAATTCGGAACCTTTGGTCTCAACAACCACAGACAATTTTCTATTAAAAGATTAAAATTGTGATTTATTACAAGTATCTAGTTATCTGTTGGAGATATGAAAAAGTGCACCACTCTTTCAGATTCTCATACCAAAGAACATAATTATGGGAGACAATTAAACGTATTAATTTATGAAAAATAAATACCATGAAGATAAATAATAGAAACATTCTATAAATTTTTAAGCGAATTAGTTGTGACCCTCGGTGGCTTTGGGAACCTTTTGGCTTGCGTTCGAGTTATAAATCTCTCAGGTTCGTTACAAATTAAAAAACCTTGTCTCAAGACATATATTTTTGTCTTCAAGTTGGAAATACTTTAAATTTTAAATGAGATTAAAATTAAAGGTTGCACTTCCGAAAAGTTACAACCTCCGATTTTGTTTAAACTCCGTATACTTATATATTTTGACGCGCTAATTACGAATATGATTGTGAAAAGAAACGGAAATTTGATTTTCATGGTAAAACCATAAAAAACCATAAAAATCATGGGTTTTTGCGCTCGTCTGCAAACTTTGTTCCAAAAAATTTTTTTCTACGAGTGAAAGTTTTCGAGAAAATCATCTCTTTATCATAAGTTCCATCGTATCTCCATTGGTTTCGGTTTGATACCTACTCACACTCTTCAACACGGAAAGGTTGGAGTATTTTTGAGAACATATTTTTTTTATTGTATTTTTTATGTTGTCTATTTTTTTCAGTTTTCTTTTTAATTTTTATTATTTTTTTAGTTAATATTAATTTCCGAATTTACCTTTAAAAAAACATGTGCCAACGACTGATCACAAAAGCAGCCGGAAATCAATATATCTCTAATTTCCTCGGAAACTATCACTCGTAGAAAAAAATTCTTTAGCCTTTTGTCTGAAACATTTTTTGAAACTTTGCATATTACCTGAGATAAACGCAAAAACCCATTATTTTTAATGGTTTTTTGTAGTTTCACCATGAAAATCAAATTTCCGCTAATGTATACTGATGGTATAAAGACCTGTAAACCCTTTTCCAGCTCGTATTGGTCGCAAAAGAGTGATCGGTCACGTCTCGAACCCCTTTTCCAACTCGCCCTTAAACAAGACACGTTCCAACGACTGATTACAGAAGTAGGTGAGAAGGCCCCCCTGTAACTGGTCACATGAATCATGTAAGGTCGCACCTCTACCCCTTTTCCAACGCCTCGTGGAGCGGGAAGGAACCACTGCGATTGGTTACAAAAATAATTTAAGGTCACACCCCTACCCTTTTTCCACTTCCTCGTGGAGGCAAGAAGGCTCCCCTATGATTATTTACAAAAATAATGCAAGACTCACCGTTGTCCCTTTCTAATATCTAGTGGGTTACGGGAAGGCACCCCTGTGTATGGTCACATGAATAATGTAAGATCGCACCCCTATCTCTTTCTAATATCTAGTTGGGGACAAGAAGGCACCCCTGTCATTGGTCACAGAAATAATCTAAGGTCGCATCGCTACCCATTTTCCAACGACTTCTGGGGGCAGGAAGGAACCCCTGTGATTGTTCATAAAAATAATTTAAGTCTCACCCCTGTCCATTTCTAATATCTAGTGGGGGTGGAAAAAACTCCTGTGATTGGTCATAGAAATAATGTAAGGTCCACACTATCCCTTTTCCAACGACTCCTGGGGGCGAGGAGGCACCCCTGTGATTGGTCACAGAAATAATGTAAAGACCAAAGTTACACCCCTACCCCTTCTCCAACGTCTCGTGGGGCGGGAAAGCAGCCCTGTGACCGGCAATCGATGTATCTCTAATTTTATCGGATTTTTTTTTACCAATGCAAATTTTTATGTAATACAGTAAACTTCCAATTATGTCCCCGCTCGCGTATGTCCCCGCGCACCTACTTCCCCTGTCCATATATGCACTTATTTCCCCGTACGCAGTTGCTTTACCTCCCACCACGGTCCCTGTAGTGGCTCTACGGTTACGCCCGCGAGAGTGGTTGGACAATTAAAAAAAAGGAGGCCCGAAAAGCGGGAGGTTTGAATTGAGTATTTTAATATTACGGCATGGGAATGCTGACAACGTTTTCGAGAAAATATTCGAAACGTAAAATTAACTCATAAATGTCAGAATAGCAAGATTTTTCCAGTGCAGAATGCAGTTTTAGTGTCCCGCAATATAATCAACTGTCCGAAATTTGAGATGAAAGTATCCGACCTCAAATTTTGGATATTTTATTTCGTGACACGGTAAGATCTGTAATCAAAAAAAGAATGAAGCATTAATGAAGAAAATAATTCTACACTTAAGAAATATTACTATTCAGACCTAGATTACTAGATGTAACCTTCCTGACGGGTGACATTTCCACCTATCATAGCATGATACATTTGAAAAGTCAGACCTTTATAACTTACTTGTAATTTTAGATTATTTTATCCAAAAAAGTTGTCTGAATTCCTATGTCCAAGATATTGAACAGTTATCAACAACTGTGCTAATCTTCCTTAAACATGCACCTAACGGTCCATGACCATGCAGTCATGCTGCAATACTCAATATGCCACGAAATATTTCAGTCGGTCTTTGATTCTTTTACAGTACCCTTCCACTTATCGCATTACCGCTTATCGCGACTTCCCCTACTCGCTTTGATCCCACAAATAACTTTTAAAAAATGTTGACATTCAAAGTAACCTATTTAATAAGTTAGTTTCAATTGATCAATGGCTATCAATTCAAGAAAAACAAATTCAACCCAAATTGTTTTATATGGAAACACTTACATGCCTTTCCAGTCCAGAGTACTCCATTTTTTTATTTTCTTATGAATAAAACTAGTAATAAACCATACAGATTTAAGAATTAGTATGCAAAATGAACGTAATAACCTTTTAATGTTTTCTGCTATATGTTTCCTCAACTGCCAAATTTTGACATTACCTTTTTTGAACAGATTCTATTTTCTAAACCAACCAGATATGAGGGTAAACCCAAGAGGAGAAAGATTTTTGATGTGGTGGAGGAACTCACATAACGCGAATCCCAAACCCAACCTCTCGCGATAAGTGGAAGGGTAATATATATTAATTCATTAATTCATGAATTAATAGATATTACTTTTTAGTTGAAAAATTGTACTATTTCAAAAAAATAAAAAAACAGACATGGGAGCGTTCACATAGTACGCAACGCGCATATAGGGTAAGGTTGATCTGCTGTAGCGCAGCGCCTATATTAGAGTTACATACATTTACTATAGAATAAGCGTTGCGTAGAGGGGGGGGGGGTAAAAATTGGCAAGAAAATGCGTTACATCATATGTGAACGCTCCCCATGCTAATCAATCGAATGCTAACGGAACGCGACTGTTTCAACTGCGCATGTGCTGAAAAGCAGTATTATTGATAGTACATATTTATTGATTTAAAATAGATCCGTGATTTTCGGCACATTCGCAGTTGAAAAAATGGCTTACAATGGGTCTATCAATAAAAGGCCGAGACAGCCAATGAACATTGCTGAACAAAAATATTTTGACGACACAGGGTACAGGTGGGGGCCCCTCCAAAAGAGGGACATTCGTGAGTGTAAACGTTTCACAATGCGGGACATAGGTGGAAGTTTACTGTAATTGATCTGTTGCAAGATCAACTATTTGGTTAAAAAATTAACTGCTTTGGTGAAAACTAGGTGACAATTTTTCCGGGAATAACCGGAAATTTCGCAGGATTCAAACGCCGAACTCTCGAAGTATACACAATCCGTGCTCAAGATGTATAAAACTCAAATTATGTTAGGGATGTTTTGTTTTACAAGTAAATTACCTAGGTAAAAAAGTATATATAATTTATATATAGCTGATATAACACTGATATGTTTCATGTTTTGATACACAAATATATATATAAAACAAATGAAAAATATCATTGTCTTCTCCATTATATATAAACTATATAGGTATAACTTTTTCACCTTGGTAACAGGGTTCTTGCAGTCATTGCCTCGAGGATAGGAGATATCCAATCCATGAAACAGGTGTCAAAAATACGTCTAATGTGAGAAAGTTTGGTTTTACGAGTACTGTAGATATCTGCATTCATTTCCACGAGAAGAAGGTAGCAAACTTTTGTACCAGGTGTACATAATACATCTTCTCCAGAAAATTTTTGTTTTACAAGTACTTTGGAGTTTCTGCTGCAGGATTTTTGTCGAGGACAATCCATCCCATCCGTGTATCAGGTGTATAAACGACTTCTCCTCCAAGGAAATTTGATTTTACGAGTACCTCTGGGTTCCTGTACTCGGTTTCTTATGAAGATATGACATCCCACTCTTGCATCACGTTATAAAATACATCTAATCCGGGATAGATTAATTTTATGAGTACTTTAGGGTACCTGCAGTCGTTCAAACGAGGGTAAGACGCCAAACCGTTGCACCAGGTGCATATAATGCATATCCGGGGTAGTTTTGGTTTTACGAGTACTTTAGGGTTCCTGAAATCTTTTTCTCGAGGAAAGGGTTCCTTTCTTCAAATCCTAAAATAAAATATATCGTATCGTTAAGGACTTTGAGTGTAAAAAAAATCAACCAATGGAACTCTCAAGTACTCATTGAACCAAACTTTCCAGAAAAAGACGTACTTTATACACCTGATGTATACGGGTTGAACGTTCAAGCTGGCCGTTTTAATCGAGGAAATAAATTCCCTGTCGTTTCTCGGGTTTTCCCCGGTTTGCAAACATTTTTCACAATCTATAAAATTTTTAAATTAAAACTCTGAACATTTTTCAATTGAAAATAATAAAAAATAAACTTAAATGTAAAGCACTCAAAGTGCTGTTGATTTTGAACTTTTAAAATTGAAGTTTAAACATTTTTAATTAAAAAATGTTGTATGTTATATGTTACACCATAATTTACAGCATAAAATACTATAACACTTTTCAATTAAACAATTTTAAATTCAAACACTAAAAAAGTTCAATTTAAGTTCAATTTTATAGCTGCCCCATTTAGAATGTTTAACTTTTATAAACTAAAGATTTCAAAGATTCAGATTCAGTTCCAAAAATACAAATCAACGTTATCATTCTCAACACTATATAAATTTAACAAATTTCAAAGTTATCTTATTTTAAGGAGTTTTAAGCTAGAAACAAACATTGAAAATTTGATAGTTTTTTAAACTGAATACTTCTTAAGTTAGAAGTTGAATTTTTTCACTTTAAATATTTTAAACATCCTTGACAAGCTTTCAAAATTTATTTCAAAATCTTGAGAAATCTAGAAGTTGTTTTAAATTTGTTTAAATATCTTGTTAAGTAATCTAAATTTTTCCTAAAATTTTCAGGGCATCACGCAAATTAAAAAAATTACCTTAAAAATTTGATGTATAATTAACAATTAAACACCTATTATTTGTAGAAGAAGTTTGAGCAATTTTAAGAGATGTTTATAAGTTTTTAAAAGATCAAACATTAATTTAAAACTGAAAATGATAGTCTAATTTAAAACAAAATGTAGATTTTTGCAGATTTCGAACAAATCATTTATACAATCTTTTCAAGAATTGTGAAAGACTTCACAAGAATGAAAAGATTTTCTTAAGATTCCACTTACAAAATATAATATTTATCAAATGTAACAATTCTATGTCAAACAATTCAGTTTCAAATTGATTACTTTCAAATATTTGGTTTCTAAAAATATATCTATTGAGGCTAAAATGGCAATACATAATTCCATTTTTGTACCAACTGTACTATACGGCAGCGAGACATGGACATATCAAGAA
>JAAAKG020102241.1:0-39272 GCA_010014905.2 Druon quercuslanigerum | reverse complement strand
CAGAACCCTCCTAAAACTATTCATTTCTGAAACACAAAATGTGAACCATAATAATGTAAACTTTAAGCTTGAAAATATTTCTATAGAAAATCTTCAGAGAACGAAACGGTAATAAAAACTATCATTTTGAAACTATTATCCTCAACGCTAAAACCAAAATTTCTCACAAATTTTAGAAGAGAATAAACAGCAGGTCATTTATGGTACTCATTGTAAAATGAAATTAGTACCCTTTTTCGCAAATCAGTTTCTCGGCATATAATTTAATTAAATAGATTTAAACGGAAAGTAGAAAAGTGTTCTGTTTGCTTGAAACTAGACACTTTAAAACTGTCAGTCATATCGAATGTGTCGAGAAGGATCAGTAGAGTGAACACTAGCAAATCAGACGGACATGTCAATACTCAATATTTAAAAATTGCAAAATTTCAGTTTGTATTTGTACGCAACACAGTGTCATGCAAGCGACCTGCTGGAATTTCTATGTGGAACTACGTAGAGAAAAAAATTTCTCGGTCTTTTCGTTTTTTTTTCCAGTGTATTTCTATCCTAAAAAAGCCTACCCATGCTGGGAAAAATTGTAAACCACAAATTATAGAGATCATTGTAATAAACACCAAAATCAGAATTTCCAAAATTCGCTGCATTTTCAATTTTGATTTCTGGGTCCTAGCGATTTTTTTCCTAGTGCATTTTTTCACGAGAAAGTTGCAAATTACCGAAAAAATCTTCTTTTATTCAAGCAGATGTCAGAAATATTTTTGAAGCGCGGGTAACTAAGCTGCATATATGTAGATTCCAAATTAATTATGCTTTTATAGGATTCCAATAAGCTACTTTTTCGAATTCTAACGATTAGGGATCGTTCACATATTACGTAAGGATGTTTTCTTTTGTTTATATCGTTGTGTCACTTTTTATTTAATGGCAACTTTATTCTCATCTTTATTTAAACAAAAGAAAACAGCCTTACGTAATATATGAACGATCCCTTACCAATTTTAGATTTTTTTATTTTTGACTTACTTTCATGGTTATTTAGAGTTTACGCATATAGAATATTTTAAGGGATAATGCGGGCCCTAAAACACACAGTGTGAAAAAATGACTTTTTTGGTTCAAAAAAACTACAGCTGCATTATTTATTGCATGATTAAATATTGGAACATAAAATAATACAAAGTAATGTAATGTTAAATAAACATTTGAAAAGTTAATGCTCAAATAGGAATAATATAATAATAATAATAATAAATATGATATTTAGAAATCTTACGTCTTACTATATTACCCTAACTTTCCCCTGTAAGTAGTACTTCACTTTCTGTTCAGACATGAAAACCCACCCCTTTGTCAACTCCTGACTACGCCACTGTTTTTCTCTGCCTTTTATAGTCAAACAGGTGACATCATCATGACGCTAAAATATCGACATTTTAAAATATAATTTTGATTTATTTAACTTTATAAATAAATAAGGCCGTGACTACGTGTAACGAAATTCCGGTACGCATATCTGGATTTTTTCGGTACGTTTTTGCAGATAAAATATATACTTTCATCAGATTTAGTGTAACACTTTACACTTTACAGTAGAAACTACAAAATCATAAAATCTTCAATTTAAATATTGAATAGAATTTGCACACCAAAGATTACTACGTGCCTGAAGTGACCTTTTCCTTTTTAAAAAAGTGGCTAAACAGTGACTAACAGTAGTTTAAGTAATTTAAGTGATTGCGTGGCAAATCAAAAAAATATAGGTACTATTGTAGCTTGAATTATTATTATTATTATTATTATTATTATTATTATTATTATTGTCATAAGGATAACCGCGAAACATATATATATATATATATATATAAAACAATTAAATTATTAACAAAAACTAAAAACAATTAAATTTCATGGAAGCATTAATATTTATAATGCCCTAAAAATAATAATAAAAAATCGAAATTACTCTACATATTTTATTTAATAATAAATCCTTTAAAAATTGTCATCTTAAAAATTTCTCAAATATTTATGTTACTGAATAAAATTCCAAAAATTTTCATATGAAGAACAATAAAACATTAAATCATTATTGGTAATCTGCCATTACGCATAGTCAACGATAATTTTATTATCAATTTTTTGATGATCCTCACACGTAAATTTATTTTAATACAAAAAGAAAGTATTATCAATTTTAAACAACTTGAAACTGATTTGATTATTTGAGTATGACATCATAGGATTGCAGACAACTTTTTGATGAAAATATTCTAAACGTAAAAGTAAGTGAAAAATATACGAATAGTACCATTTCTCATGTGTAGAATGTATTTTCTCATTCACGTTCCATTTTTGTGTTGATTTACGACATTTCAATGTTAGCAAATTTAATAAAATATCCCAAATTTCAAGTTAGTGTATCAGATCGAGTAGACAAATTTCGGATAGTTGATTGTATTTCGTGAAACTGAAAGGTCTACAACCGATAAATAATGAAACGGAATTGCGCAAAATGCATTATAACACATGACAAATATTACTATTCAGACCTTTATGGCTTACTTTTACGTTTAGAATATTTATTCTCCAAAAACGCGTATGCAGTTGCAGTCCTATGTCAAGAACTATGCTAACTTTCCTGACTTTTCCACCTACCCTAGAAGGAAAATGATGCTATGCTAAAAAAAATCCTATTCCGCGAAATATTTTTGTCGTTTTTTGATTCTATTATATTTATTTTTAGTTGTTAAATTGTACTATGCCTATACTGTATATGTAAGTTAATTGACTTTTAAAAAGTTAACTTAAAAAAATATATTTATCTATATTATTATTGATAGTATTTATTGATTTCAAATAAACCCATGCTTTTCAGGACATGTGCAATTGAAAAAATTGCTTACAGCGCGCGCACCGATACAAGGCCGGGTAGCCAATGAACACCACTTGACAAAAATAACCTGGTGACTCGAGTTAGAGGTGGGGACTCCTTCAGACTCTAAATTACGGAATATTTACGTTTTGGCGACCCTTAAAATTAGCGAGACTGCACTGTACTAAATTCTCAATATGAGTTTATTCAGAATGAATGCAGAACTTTTTTCTTAGATTGTTCTAAATTTTATTTAGGTACATTCTCTAATACCCCAACGGGTAGAATTTTAATATTTTAGCGTGATAAAAAAATTCCCGCCTTGAACCAACAGTAGTGTTAATCAACGGATGGTCGTATCCGACGAATGACCAAAAAGTCATGCTCAATCGAAAAGTAATGAATCAATTTAAATACACCTTACGTGTACGCGGCACTTATGTGTCACTGTACTTAAATGCAAGATGCATACCGATTCATATTAAATTTTGTATGAGGATGACAAGAATGAAATTTATTAGGATCGCAAACGTTATAAGATAAAAAATGTCTTTTTCGCTATTCAATATAAAATATAATTTATACTTTCAACAAAAACTCGAAATTCATTCACATTTATAGAATTAACCAAATTTTGTCTAATACATCTTAAAACTAAAAAAATAATTCCAAATAAATAGCAGTACTTTTTAATATTCTGGCATCGCAGGCCTGTTTTAAGTTAGTCAAAAGAGAATCGTTATCAATAAATCTTTCAGAATCCGATCCTACTCGAGACGAATATTCATAATTTGAAGAATTCTTTTCAGAACATTTGTAACCAGAGCCTCGAGATCAGACTGCGTGAAGATAAACGGGCCGTGATTCTGAACAAATAAAATATATTAGTACAACAAATCATTTAATATTATACATTTTGATTAAAATTTGACAAATTATTTTTTATTTCAACATGCATACTTTTGCAAGTTAGGTAAAGTAATAAATGGCCTATTCCATAAAGAACTCTAATCCCATCACCTCTATAAGCTTCCAGAAAAACTCAGTTCCCTCTTAAGTACAATTAGTTTATTATGACTTTTCCGAATGGGGCTTTCTCACTATAAAAAAGACATAGTCATCTTTGGCTCTTACGTAAAATTAACACTTCTGGATTTTACTGAGAATTGATTGTAAACTACGTCAGGTTCTAACAAGTGAAACTGCGTCTTAAATTGTGAAGAAAAAACAACAAGGAAACTATACATAATAACTTACAAGTTATTGATATTAAAATGGCAAAAACTCAATATTTCCTACAAATCAAAAATTTAGGAAAAGTACCTGGTTACGATATCCGTCGTAAGCGTAAGGCCCTGAACTGGGTGCGTAATAAGCATGTTCTTGATTAGGTCCTAAACATATTTTTCAAATTAGTTTTAGAAGTATAAATAAAAGAAATGATAGCTTAAACCAAATTATAAAGAAATAAAGTAATAATATAGTAATAAAGGAATATTACCATTGGAGTGTCTTCTGGAAAATGGGGGCCTCGGCCTTCTTCTCTGGATCGGATTCTGAACGCAGAAAAAAGCTTTTGTTATCAATTAACCCTATCAAAAAAAAATTGGGTAGGGATTTTGAAACACAAAAATGCTTTCTTAATGCGCGAACTTTTTACTGGTGATAGTTTCTTACAAATATACAGTTGCAATAAAACTTATACGAAGTTGTAGAACAAAGGTTTTCTTACGGAAGAGGCACGTAGAAATGATAATAACTCGACGGACATTAAACTGCAAAACAATCTTTTTTCAATACTACGAGAAAGAACTGGATTGCCCTTGGAAGGAAGATGATTGTTGGTCTGGTATACGAAAACCACGTATTCAACTCCTTCGTCAAGGTCGAATGGATATTCTCAGTAACAAGAAGCATCTCTTTTTCTTCAATTGAAATACCATAACATTATTATAGTAGTCTAGCAAATTTGCTTTTATTTTATATCGTACTCTAAACTCTTTTTATTTTGGAATCTTATGTTAGATTCATCAATATTTCAAAATAGGGCTCTTTCCAAAAACAAACATCACTTTTCCAATGAAAGTAACACATTGTTCGTAAACTTCGTATTTCATGTACGTTAATAGATTATGCTTTACATGGGGCCCCGGTGAAGTCAAAGGTGTCGGATTTTCCACCAATCACACTTTAGGTATCAGTGCTTATAAAATAATTTTTCTGTGTGTATTTTTGGTTGTTGTGAAAATTATTTATCAGAACATCATAAAACTATCTTTATGGCAATACAGTATTTTTAACACAATTTACAGAAGTAGAACTCATCCTAGAAGGACTTTAGCATAACTTGGCATAAACTTTTTATCAAAATTATAATTAGAAACCAATCGCGCATTGAATTGAATATTCGGGAATCCCTGTTGACTTACATGTAATTCCAATTAGAATTAATGTTTTCGCGGTGCCAATTTTTAGCAAGACTTTTCTTTTAAACAAAGTGAAGGATAAGAATTTATAAGGTACTTCGAGCTTATCTCAAAATTAACTATTCAAAATTTTTCTCGAAAATTGCGAAACAATCCTCTTTTTCACATTCAACACTTTTTTCTGTGAAAACTTCCAATGAATATGAATATAATTTCGTAATAAAATATAACCGTAGATACGTATATTCTGTGTCATTGTTTGACGCTGAATGATTTCGAGTGTTTTTGTTTTGCGTTTTCGCAACCAGGCACAAGACAAACGCGATCAACACGATTTTCCTCCAGTGGCGTAGCCAAGTGGGGGTGTCCCCCCCCCTTGAAGATGGAAGAGGCATATTTACTTCCTTTTTGTACACCCGCCTACCCCCTCTGACAAGTAATGAGGTCTCGCTAACTGAAATTTTCCAGAACCCTCCTAAAACTATTCATTTCTGAAACACAAAATGTGAACCATAATAATGTAAACTTTAAGCTTGAAAATAATCCCACTCTTATACCAACTATCTTTCAAATCTATTATTTTTCCTTATCGATTATGCTATATTATAACATCATTATCGAAATTATAATAGCATAACTCCTAGAAATGACAACATTTAAACTCTAAGCATGAAACGACTTGAACAAACACATGCAAATACCTCCATTCAATATTAAAAAATGGATGAGTGCTTGTCCAAATTTGGTTTTTTAATTCTTGGGAGTTTAAATCTTTAAGTTTCTAAGAACTTGTCACTAGATTTGAATTTCAAAGGTTAAAGAGGAATTTTAATTTTACATTATTCTGCATTTAATTTCTTCACTTTTATTCATCGAAATTTTAGGCTTATTTTTACTACTCTGAGAGAACGACATGCTACTCAGAAAAGTCTGATGGATCACTGATAATAAACAGGTCCATGATTCCGATGTTATCCACAAATAACTAATAATGAAGATTGTGAATACAGAATCATTTTACATAGTGCTCATTCTCGTATGTGTTTTCTCCATACATTTGAGTGGCAATGTTCACTTGAAGGGGTATTCAACTAACCACCACTCGTGAAGTCCAATTTCCGCAATTGTGAAAAACACGTGACCGGTGGTCCATGGAGGTACTTCGCTAGCATTCTAGAGGTTCATGCAACATGTCTTAGCATTACTCTTCAACTCACTCAGTCACTCAGGCTGCTGTATGTGACCGAACAGGTTGCCCAATGAAAACGTTGAGCGTCAGCAAAAAGAAAGCCGTAAGCTTACGTAATGCTGCTGTCCTGCTGACTCTTTCCGAACAGTGCAATTGACTCTAGAATTATGACTTTACGCATGGGAATGTGAAATATTGGACAGTCTGATTACATCTTCAAGTTTTCCTCACATTTCAGTACGTTTTCAATCAGTAGCTTAATAATATTCATCAAAATATTTCTTCTTTTAAATGACTAAGTCATTTCAAAATGGAATTCTTAAAGTTCTTTTCCAGAAATGTAGGCTTGAGATATTTTTACTGAATTTGTTATCAGATATTAGAACTTTAAACTCATTTACAGACTGAAAGACATCAAACTCTTCTATCAAATGCAAGTTATATTCTTATATCTCATCCATGGGTAATAAATCTTGAGGAAACAGTAAAATCGTAATATAAAATCTGACGATTAGATCTAAGAAGCCGCATCCGACTGACGGATAAATACGTTAGGCAGGCAAACGTCACGTTATTCAGGAGTTCAAACTTACACCACTTTCTCGTTCGCGTAATTGCGCGGATCTCGCAGGAGAATGTGGATACGTCAAACACATAAAAGTCCTACTTGTTCGTTGTCCAAGTAGCAGAAAACAAAGGAGGCTCATTATTTTTTATTTTTCAGTAATTAATTTAGATAACTCTTTTAAGGACCTGATTTTTTCCATAAGGAAATGCCAAACTATCCGACTCTCAATAAATAGTCGAAGTTTTTTATCTGGTAGATAATCATACATTTTTTATGTTACTTACTATGATATCATATATTAATAGGTAGATCAATTAGTCCCAGGAAACCAAGATATAACCATAATCGAAAATAGATTAAAGAAACATTTCTTTAACATTCTGATTGCTTTAAGACTGTACAAGATTCCAAGTTTCGTAACAAAATACTTCAAAATTTTAAAAATTTCTTATATTAATAAAAGAAAACTGAATATGCACTGAATAGTATTACATTTTTCATATTACTTACTATGGTATCATTTATTGATACGTGGATGAATTAGTCCGAGGAAACCAAGATATAACCATAATTGAAAATAGATTAAAGAAGCATTATTTTAAAATTCAGATTGCTTCAAGACTGAACAAAATTCCAAGCGTCATAACAAAATACTTATTTTAGAAATGTCTTATATCAATAATAGAAAACTGAATGTGCACTGACTAGTATTACGGCATTTTCTGTAAAACTAACCAGTCATTATAGCGCTAGGGCTACTGAACGTGCTCTGAACGAGCTGGAAAGTTAGTATTACGGAAATTGATGTACCGGTAAACAGTTCCAAATGGATATTACGTCCTCTTCGACTAGAAATAAAACTAGCAGCCTTTAATCTGGAACTGTGATTCTCTAACAGTTTTTTTTTTTATTTTTAGTGACGGAATCGCAGGAGACGGAGGGACTCTGGAGAATTCAAATTCACACAAAAAAATGCAAACCACAGATAACGTAGAAGGTGGCATTTTGCCACCAAGTACTCTTATGGCTACACCTGGTATAAATAACCCAACATGGAGCAGACAGCAAGCCGTCAGCGTGAGACATGCATTCAAAACTTACGGAAGTAGTAAGAATCCAAATCATGTACTACAAAATCTCAGCATGACCGTTGCCAAAGGATCCATGTAAGCATTAATCATTTAATACTTATTTTATCATTTAAACAATTCAAGAGTAAAGGGAAGTTACAATAAATAACAAAATATTTGATAAAAAATAATAAATATTTTTAAGCCCAGTAATAACTTCCGAAGAAAAGTGGTACCTAACAAATATTACTGGGCTATAAATCTTTAATCTTGAATAATCAACAAACTCCTATTTTCAATCTCATATTTTACGATGACCAATTGACCGTATCTATTAATTCTGAAGCTACTTGAGTTTATTGATTAAGTCTCCTATAATGTAGATTGCGTATGTACATTGTATAGCCTTCAGTTTCCTCTTTGATTTTCTTTTACATTTGTACTTTTGAATAGATATTAAACATTGTATTCTAACACGTAATTTTTTTTAAAATTAACTATAAATTCCCTACAAATGAGGTGTTCATTAATTTACTCCTCAGTAATTATGTCAAAAGAAAAATCAATACCACTGATAAAGGATATTGGAAAAATATTTGTCCATGTTTTATTGCACTGACAGAAAATAATCCACATTCACACCTGAGAAACCTGTTTTATCGGACATTTATTTCAACATTATACGAACGCATATAAGCTGCTCTTTGACCTCTAGTGCAATATATTACAGCAAATTATTAGATAAAAAGATAGTTGGGCAATCAGTATTTGGTTCAAGTGCGATGCACTATTCTTTAAACCACAAAACTAAGTAACAAAAATGTTTTAAAAAACAGAAAATGAATCAATTAAATTTGTACGTTCTGATCTAATTGAAGAGTCGCCCAAGCATTTCAGTTAAGCTGATATTTTCTCTTCTGAGCCTCGAAATGTGCTGTTGAAGCAAATTGACTCGTTACACAATTTCTGCCCCTATTAGCATTTCCATTACATAATAAGTATTTGTGTAACTGGAAATTAATTCTCCTTTGCAAAACGCGCATTGTTCCAATTTTTCTTAAAACGAATGTCAGTCACCAAAGATATTAATATGCTGAAACAGCAATTTTGATATAAAGTTGAAATACAAACTGAATACTTCCTATTGAGATCATAAAATATCTTTGCCAAATTACTTTTTATTGATTTTCAAAGAGTTGTCTTAATCTTAAAATTTGTAACTCCAATTAGTACAATAAAAATGATAACATATAGAATAAAAAATATAAACAAAGAAAATCAAATATATTTACAATATTTAATTTACTCGGATATTGGAGGATTCTGATTTCTCTTCTCTCATATAATAATCGTTGATTTTCTAATATCACGTTTTTCTAAAGAAAGACGAAGTGTTTGTCACGTAAACCTCTGGGCAGAAACATGTGTTATCCTTTCATAAAACAAAGCAAATTATTATTATATAAACAAATTATGCTAATTACAGCGTTAAATTAATTACAATGATTGAAACCTACTTTAAACTCTCAGAAATTAATTTCAAAAAATTATTTCGAGAGAAAACTGAGTACAAATCCTAAAACTAATTATTAAATTAATAAGGTATCATTTTTTATGTGGCAATTATTCTTTCTGCACACTAATATTTTATCCAATTATTTACTTAGAGTATGATTGATTTTTATTGGAAGCATCAATTGATTCTGGAAATCGTGTAGAAAATTAAACGCTGCGTTAATTCTTTTTTCAGTCAGAATATTTCTCGGTTAGGTAAAACTTTAGAATAACGGCTTCTCCAGTATGGTCCTTTAAATTAACCAAAAAACCAAAATTGGTTAAAGTTCGATAACTTCTTAATAAAAAAGTTGGGGAAGAGCATTTTCAGGCCACATTATCACTTTGGTTCCAAAGAACTTCTTGCCCTTTTTATTTTATTACTATCTTTCTGTTATTAGTTATTTGGAACAGAAGCTGTCCAAGTAATCTCGATCTGGATTAATTGTTAGTGATTAAGCCAGTGACTTCAGTCAGGTACGCAGTGCATCTCGCCCTATGTTTTCATTAAAAAAAAAAAGAGATATTATGGTCTGAAAATGCTCTTCACCCACCTTTTCATTTAAAATTCATCGATTAAAATGTTTGTTTGTTGGTTTGAAGGACCATACTGGAGAAGCCGCTATTTTAAATTTTTACCATCGGATATTCAAACTGAGACTTTTCATCAAAAATAGTGTACGGAAAATTCACAAATTTACACTTTACACTTTTTTATTTACTGCTGTGGTATAAATTATATTCTAAATATATTTTCTTATCGAAGTGTCTACATGTATACAAAAAATCCGGCTTTCCTACTCAAATTTCAGTACACGTTATGGCCATGCTTTATACTTTATCTTAAGTTTCAGTTGATAAAATATTGTTAACCAATACATGATCAAATTAAAGTCACATATTATAAGATGTAGGAGAAAATAAAATGAATAAAACTCACTCTACTATTCGCCCCCGTAACTCGAGGAAAATTCAATCCTCCATTGTACAAATGACACTCTCGACAATTTATAATTGTCACTTTCTTCATTTTTCAACTGAAACTAGAAAAAATCACATAACCTCTTATTCGCAAGAAGAAAGGAAAAAAGACGTGTGCATATAGATAACAGACGCTAACTAATTTGTGTATTGGGATCGCGGCAGAATCGTTTTTATACTTACTTTTTATAACCAAGAGAACACATACAAAATTTTACATAATAAAGAGCAAAAATAGGCGCAAACTAAACACTACAAAAAAATTGCCAACAATGGAAGTTGGAAAGAAACGACACCGGCAATTGTTTACCGGCGACATTTTAAATTTCTCGATAGTGATCGGTATCGATTTCTGGTGGCAACTTCAGACCATTAAATTCACATGAAAACATTGGAAATACAAAATACTATTGAAATTATCCCGAAATTGATAAACACCGATTTATGATGATAAAATATTTTATTTTTCACATGGATCATCTATACATTTTTTAGTATTTTGCGAAATAAAAATTGCGTATTCCCGCAATACACTTTTTGTCAATTTTGTCACTTGCCACTAAACCATATCCTTCGAATTAGATATTTCTAGTTTTGTAGAAAACCGAGAATCCGGAAATTAATAAAAATGTACCTTTTTCATCAATGACTATAGTCTCTACAAAATGTAAAAAAGTCAGAAAGTAAAAAACATAACCTCTTACCTTCGAATACCGCTTCTGAATTGTTTGACACTGCCAATTTCGCGAATTGTTTCATTATTATTACTCCAATGTTTAAAATGTATTTCAAGCCATTCAGTCATAAATATGTAATCTATGCGAAATTGACAATCGAACTCGAAAGACCCAACATAAAACTAAAATTAAACGCAATCACATCAACAACAATGGCAATAAACTGAAAATGTAACGGTTTTCAGGAGCATATATATATATCTAAATTGAAAATGGGGGGGGGGGGTTACCGAAAAATCACATTCCGAATAAAATTCCGAGCAATAATATTCCCGACAGTACAGTACAGTATCTCGAATACTAAAATTGCCAACAGAAAATTCCCGAATTTAAACAATTAGATTTTTTAAAAATATTATTTATTAAAAATACAATAATCAAATATTTTTATAAAAAATATTTTTAATGATTAAATTTCTAAAACGATTGTTTGAATGTAAAATAACAATAATTGAAACAAATATATTTCTGGATAAAAACTTGTTTCAATTATTGCTTTTTTGAATTCAAACAATAATTTTAGAAACAATTTTGATCGTCGTAAATAATGTTTATTCAAAGAATGTAATTGTTTAAACTCGGGATTTTTCTAGTTTGGATATTTTATATATATATATAAAGTTCGGGAATATTCCGAGTTAGAAATTTTATTGTTCCGGAATTTGACAGTGTCGGTTATTTTATTTTTTCGAGATAATTCAGTCGTCCCTAAAAAATATCGTTCAAAAAGTTGCGTGACTTTCTCATATTTAAAACGAATTACCGCATAAAATAAATATAATCAGAGGAAATTATATTTATAAAATACTATTATTTTTATGCCATTTGAATTACATTCTTAAATATAAAATTTTACTAAATATCTAAATTAAAAGGGAGGAATGATTATGACATGTAATCAATAATAAAAATCCTAGAAATTCGTAAATACAATTTTTAATTTCAAACTGTTATACAATTACTTTAGAATAAGCAACTTAATAAATTAAAAAGATTGAAGCATCTTTAACCGTTAAGTTGACTATTAAAAATATTTTTCGGTAATCATTTGACCTCTAATCTTTCTAAAGTTGCTGGATGTAAACATTCTTTACTTCCTGAACCTTTCTATCAGCTGTTCATGAAGCACGTTGACCGCATTTACTATTTATCATCGGTGAAAGCAATACAGCTCAATATGTTCCTACCTACTTGACGGAAACGATCAATAATTACAAGTTTCATAAAGCTAAATTAGCTTCTGTATAAGCATTTCAAGTACATTCTGTGCCTTTTTCCAAAATTCTGAATAATTTAAAATGCAATTGAAAATTTTTTTAATTGTCCAATTATACGTAAACTAAACCTAATCAAAAAGTTTTAGGTATATAAACATTATGTTTACCGAATATAAAGTAACGCTACTTAAAAAGTATATTTTTTTAGGATATCCCATTTGATCCTATTTGTTTTCCGGGTTATTCAGTATGTCCGAGATTTCTATAGGAAGTTTCTAGGACATAAAAGTATCCCATGTAGGATATTAAAATTTTCTATATATCTTACGTGGAATACTTGAATATCCCAGATACGTCCCAAACACATCGCGGATATCCTGCAATATCCAAATTTCCGCCTTGCAAATTATCCCGAAGGGTTTATCACTGGAACAACCCGGAAAATAAATAGGATCAAATGGGATATCCTACGATTCCTTTTAACCCAGATTAATTCCGTTTTATAAACAAACGATAAAGGACACTGAAACATAATTGGTATCAAAACCAACAGTTCATTAAGAAAATTTTGAAACTAGCAAGGTCATTAAACAGAAATTTATACACATCTCAAGTAAAACCAAGTATTACTAATGCATTAATAGCCCCCAAATTACAGACACAAGAAAAAGACATTTGTCCCTAATGAGAAATGCGTACAACCATACAAATATCAGTTTAAGGATATAGGTTCTGTTTGAGTTGTAACAAACAAAAAAAAACAAGAAAACAATCACTTTCATTGTCTTCTCTAGGCGAAATTCTTGGATGTAAGCTTAATTAGAAAATTATCATTGCAGAATACAATTATTTACTATATATATTAGACATTGATCTTCGAATTATCTGAAATTAAAGGTCAATGTGTTTGACATTTTAATTCCCCTTTAATCAATGATGAACATGCCCACGCAATCATGAATTCACAGCATTAAAAAACTCAATATCTGAATCAATTTCAAGTAGCTATAGCCTCTGAAAATTATAATCAGCTTCTAGATTAACAAAGGCCAAGGTTTACACGTGGATCGAACTTTCTTTCCTATTTCACTATTAACAATTTTTCTCATGCAATAATTAATTTTTAAACACGTTCCTCTTTTCTAAATCTGATAAAACTTTACAAAATTTTCATTTATACTATTACAAAATTAAATTAATTACATTAATTAGCATTGAAGACTAAAAAAACTTATGCAATGTAAATTATCACTCGATGCAGGCATATTGAATGATGTAATCGCAGTGAAAGTCGAATGAATAAAAAAATGCTTCTTTCTTGTTTCCAGATACGGACTTTTAGGTGCTAGTGGCTGTGGCAAAACTACCTTACTCTCTTGTCTTGTGGGAAGGAGACGATTGAATTCAGGTGAAATATGGGTATTAGGTGGAAAACCGGGTACGAAGGGTTCCGGCGTTCCTGGGAAGCAAGTAGGTTACATGCCACAAGAAATTGCACTTTATGGAGAATTTACAATCAGGGAAACCATGATGTACTTTGGCTGGATCTTCGGCATGTGCACCGCAGAAATCGTCGAAAGGTTACGATTTCTCCTCCAGTTCCTCGATCTTCCGTCACAAAATCGAATGGTCAAAAATCTTAGGTGAGCTACCTTTTAAAATGTTTCTACTTGCAGTCATCATCTTCTTTTGTTAGATTCTTTTCATAATTCAGAAATTTTCTTTGCTTTCTTCTATTCCATAACAAATCTTATTGAACTTTCTGCAATAGATTAGACAACAAATCAGTATTTGGACAGAAAATCAATAATTCAAACTAAATCTTAAAAAAAAATATTTAAAAATAGAAGCTGTATACTTAATATTTACAACTATTTTAATTTATAAATTAAAATGTTTTAAGCAATATTTGCACTGAAGAAACTACATCTTAATTAGAAAAATACAAATTTAGAACATATATAAAGTAGGATTCTAGCTTGGAAGCACTTGAAATTCAAATTATGAAAATTTAAAGTCTTTTTGAAGCTTTTGAACATTCCTTCAAATTCTTAAAACACCCCTTAAACCGTTCCGATTGTTTTAAATCCTTTCAAATTATTAAACTCACTTCAAAATTCCTTGAAAACTTTAAAGCAACCTTTAAATTTTTCCAATTTTTTTTAAATCCATTAAAATTTTGGAAATCAATTGAACATTCCGTTGTATCTTTTAAAATATCCTAATATTTTTGATTCTTTAAAATCTTATGAAATCCCTAATTTTTTTAGAATAAATTCTTAAAAATCTATTTCAATATTAAAATACCTTGCGAGATTTTAAAATCCTCAAAATCATTGAAGTCCCAGGAAATCTAATAAAATCTTTTAGAATCTTTTAAAATATCCTAAAACCTTATAGCCACCATAAAATCGTTCCATATATTCTGAAATTCTAGGAAAGTCTTTAAAATCTCATGCATTGTTTTTAAATCGTTTAAAATCATTCAAATACTTGAAAATTAAAAAATATATACCTTTTTTTAAATTTTAATCCCTTGAAGATGCCTTGGGATATTTTAAGCTGTCCTAAAATATTTCGAATCCTTTCAAATCTTTTTAAATCCCTTGAAATCTCTTGAAACTATTTAAAGGTCTTGAAAAATCGTAGGAAAATTATAAAAGATGCTAAGACTTATTAAATCTTTCTCTAATAAAACTCTAATAACTCTTGAAAATTCGTTGGAATTTCTAAAAGTACACTAAAATCTTAAAAAGAAAAGCCTCGCATACTTCAAATCCTTTAAGTTGTTTTTAAATTTCTTACAACTTATTAAAGCTCTTGTAAATTGCTTCAAATTTTTAAAAATTCCCTTAAATATTTAAAATAGCTAAATTCCTTTGAAATTATTGAATTTAGTTAAAAAGTTCTATTAATGCTTTAAACTTTAATTTTGAGTTTTAAATCTTAATGAAGAAAACCTCAGTATTAATTTAATTTCTATCAAATGTAAAAGCTTTTATTTCAGAGATAGAAATGGTATGAAAATTGAATACAGATTAATTTTTTAAATTCTAAAAATCTTGTTTACATCTAACACTTTAGCAGATGAAAAACGATTGACAAATAAATATATTTGACTAAATTATCGGGATTAAGTTAAAAATAAACTATTATCATATAAAAATAATAACGACCAATATTTATAATTTTAGTGGCGGTCAACAAAGACGAGTTTCTTTCGCCGTAGCTCTAATGCACGATCCAGAACTTTTAATACTGGACGAACCAACAGTAGGTGTAGATCCTCTTTTAAGACAAAGGTAAGTACCAATATTTTATCCAATCTCGTAAATAATATCCTGTAAGATCTCAATTCATAAAATTAAGATCAGAAAAATAGAATCCAGCCTTTGCATATTCATATTAATTTCATTGAACCCGGTAATAAGCGTTGAATAGAGAAAGATTAATATTCTTAGGTTTCAGCGTAAAAATAAAAATTATTCTATTCTTTTGAATGCGCGATTTTTCCATATGTCTAAAATATCATTATAAGAATAGGATATTTCAGAAACTAATTCATTTCTATTTCCAATTTGACCGCCTAACAGCTTCCTATTCCCTAAAAGAGAACGTGTTTTCAATATGTTTAATTCCTTGTAATTGTACAAAAAGGCACACGTTACATAGATGTCTTGTATTCCGCAAAAGTATTATTATTTTGAGTTTGTTTAATACTTTCTAATCAGTTCAAAAAATAATATGGAGTTAAAATTATTTTAATTCGCACATTTAAATAGATTTCTTTAATGCATTTTTAAAACGTCCACATAAATTATTAAAATATAAATAAATATAGTATATATTCATAGTGAAAAAAAGTTGAATAAATGATTCTGATAGGATTTGCACTTTTTCTGTTCTCCTTGGGGGATTTTTAGACGGAGGAAAAATCGCGTAATAATAAGAAAACAAATTCCTAATTCTTCTGAATTCAAAGCTTATTACGAAGAAGGGTATGATTATCGATCGCTTTCCTTTAAATAGAAATTATAACCCAGGTGCAAATGATCTTCGTGGAAAGGAATTTTTTTCACACGTCACGTTCAATAGAGATCGGACGGGTTAAGTAAATAAAAGACATTTTTATGTCACAATTTAATAACAGATTAACACCGAAGATACTAACGTTCAAACAAAAAATATATACAGGAGAAAGGAACCTTTCCATCACGTACGAATATATCAGGAATTTGGAAAGAATAAAAAGGCAATGACGCATTCCTAATCTTTACAGTTTTAGTACACATATATTCTTTCGCATTGACTTTTTCGGCAATCAACTTTTCCCTGGTCCTTAAAAATGAAAGAATTTGATACCACAATCTGACAATAATTTATTTTCTGACGAAGAATTAGATTATTAGATCTCCCTGAAAATACCAACTTGAGTAGATCTATACTTCTTTGTTTTTCCCTCAAATTATAAAACTAAAACTTCAGAATCTTTGCGCATAAAAATAACATGTCTCTGTAGCACTCAGGTTAATGATGCAGATATAAAATGATGCAAAAATTATATTTATAAGCGTACCTATAAAAAAAAGATCAGAGTACAATCCCAATGACGTCAACGCCATACAACGGCCATCACGATGCAAAACCACTCGAGGTTTTGTGTCCGACCGTGAAGAACCAGTTCTTCAAACACGAAAAATTATCAAAAAGCATTCATTTAAAGTTTTAAATCTTACTTTCCTGGACTTTAAAACATAACTTAATCCCTGAAATTCCAAATTTTCCACTATACTCATCCTAAAAGTTAAAAGATAATTTTTTCAATTAAGAAAAAGATCAGCTACAAACAAATTAAAAGTTTCAACAGATTCACAAAAGAAAACATTAAAAGTCTGCATAAAAATGAATAAACTTCCGAAGTAATTTTTGCTTAGAAGGGTCGAAAAATCATATCGATCTTTTAAGAAAGTCAAGAATCTTGAACAAATCTTGCAGCTGTTTTTTCTGCGTTTAATTTTTCGGAGTGAAAACAACTTCGAGAATGCATTCACCTAGATTAGAATTTATATTATTTTATTTTCTGGAACACATGGTAAAAATTTTCTAGATATGATAATGGATTATTAAAGATTTTTCTATTTGTCCTAAAAAGATTTATTACTAGCCACGGGCTTACTTAAAAAAAAAGAAATTGGTTATAAAAATTATAAACTTGAAAAGATTTTGAGGTTCATAAAGTTTTTTTTCGAATATTTAAAAAATTTTAGGCTGAATTAAAATATTTTCTGGTAGGTTTTAAAACTTGCGATAATTCAGGTGGAACGAAAAATAAGCATTCTTATCACGAACTTTTATTACCCACATCACTTCAATCTGGGGTCGAGTTTATTGTTCAGAAACGTCAATCTAGTCTGGAAAATATTATTATGATAGCGAGGAAATTTCGAACTAAGTAGCATTCGCATAACAGCCAACATTCTAATTTAATCCTTAAACTAGTTTTATATTCAAAACGAATACAAATTTTCCTCATAAACTTTTACTTATATTTTTACTCCAACTTGATATTTATTTTTAAAGAAATTAAATTTCCATGTGGCCCAATTGAGGATATATTTATAATTATTGACCGGAATTTGTTAATTTGATTGAAAGTTAATTGAACACTGCTTGGAATAAAAATCTAAAGTTCTAATTGTAACTTTTTTATGAAATGGATAAATTGATCGTTAAAACAAACACTGCCTTTAGATTTACGTCCGATGTATAATTGATTCGTTTCCCTCATAACTGAAATCTTGTGAATTCTGTTTGTCTCCTAAAGGAATTCTTTTAATTATTTTCTTATTTTAAGATACTAGGTTCTTTCCAAAATAATATAGAATCTCAATAAAATATACTTAATCATTAATTTGAATGGGCAAATAAAATCATTTTGTCCAATATTTTCCAGTCAGTAATCTATAAAATTACTTTTATGCCAAAATGAATTCATCTGCCATCTGGCAGAAGTTTCGTATACTCTAAGAAAATAATAAGTATCTCGATTTCGGTTTCCAATAACGGTTTCAACTTGTCTTTAACTTTTTTTCATTCCAAAACATAACTTTTTTCGCGCAACTAGGAAAGTTATAACATTAAGATTATGAACCATCTTCCGTATTGATATATATATATATATATATATATATATATATATTTGATTACATGCCGCAATGCGGACAATGAACGTCGGTAGTAACGCGCATAAATTATTATTATTTGCAAAAGTAAGAGTTGTTTGTACTGGACGTAATAGTGTTCGACTTCCTTTTATTATTACGAATCAACAGTAGCAGAAAACAGTCATCAAAGAGGTTTTGAGCATTTCAAACGAATTTCGGACATTAAAAAGAATTGCAGATGATTTCTAAACTTTCTTTCTCATGAATTACAATATGCAAAAATAATGTATTCAAACCAGCTCAATCCAAATGCTTTCGAACTTGAAAGTGAAAACTCGAACATTTGCATGTGTCTAGATATTATATAGTAAGAATTTTTGAGCGGCTATATTTGAAAGAATTAAAATACGAAGTTAAAATTATAAAATAATAATCTATGTATAACATTATTTTCAATTGAAGTATTATGAATATCGAATAAAATTTTGTTATGCGAACTATATCTAGTAAAGTTTATTCACTCACCGAATTAAATTTTGACCGACACCTGGTTCATCACACAAGCAAACAAGGGAATCAATTCTTCTGTATCATGAAATATTTATGATCTCTTCCTTTTTTGTCATCCTAGAAGTTGACTCTCATAGCGACACATTTTCTTATTAAAAATGCAACACGTGTGCCTTTAATTAGTGCTACGACCTGAAAAAAAAACATTATCAAAGAATTAGCTCGGAATGAGGAAAAAATACTGAAGGAAAAAGAAAAAAAGGATCAAATAAAAAATTCTAAATGCAAAGTATCTGTTTTCGACCAATTTCGAAAAATATATAAAAGAAGAAAAAGAAGTAGAATGATGTGCTAATAAGGAAAATGCAAAATTAAAGGAAGTAAATGAGAAAGTAGTGAGGCAGAAATATAGTCTGCAAGAGACAAAAAGTGATGAGAAAATAATTTGCTGAACATACTTGAGGAAAGATAATTCCAAAAAAGTAGGGAAGAAATACACAAAAGAAAGATAAAAAAGTCCTATTAGAATCGATTAAAAAGAATAAATAATATTCTCATTAGGCTCCTAACTGATGTTTAAATAATAGAGCCTATATTGCGTAAGATATGCGGAAAATTAGATACTGCGAGTTGGATGTTTTTAGCGAGATTATGAAGATCAGGTGTCAAGGTACAGAAGTACTTTGGAATGAAAGAAAATGATGAAAAACCTCTCGTATCGTGCAAAACAGATCGTTAATAAAACATGAGTTCTTCAGTTTGATCTGACTTCTTCCGATCATTTAGAATTATTATTATATTCATACTGGAGATCTCTAACCTTTTTTCAAAGAAAAAAATATATAAACTCCTATTTTGGTAAGACTTATATTTTTAACATGATTATTAAAACAAAAACAAAATTATGTTTAGAAATCTTGTGAAAATATTATAAAATAAATGAATTTATCCAGTTCTTAAATTTTTAGCTATTATTTAATACAATTAAGAGGAGTTGAGAGTTTTTCTAAACTAATGGATATGATGAATATCATAAAAGTTACAAAATGTTATGAATAATCTGAATCGAATTACCCAGTTTAAAATACAATTTTCAACCTAGTTTGAATATAATAAGTAAAATCTTTAACGCACTTTAAAACGGATCGTAGAATTTAAAAACATTTGTTAATTCCAAAAATTAAAGAAACTGATTTAGAATATTCTGTAAAAGGTGATATATTACAAATAATATGAAAATTGTCGCCTGTTGTATTTTAAGATCAAATTCTGGTTTGTATATTCGAAACATGAAGTTGTCCCTCTTACGTGGAAATGATCTATCGTTGATTTCCAAGTTATGAATTGTGCACTGTAGATTAAAATGATTAAATTTCATAGAATGTGATTGCACAATCTAAAAATCAAGTATTTTTAACGACTTAGTTTCAAGATCCTCATATCAATTTAACATTAAAAGTTTTAATTATTTAATTTTGAAAATGCCAATGATTTCTGTTTTAATATAAAACACTTTTTTAGTCAAAAAAAATCTATCCAATCACTTCAAATGTTTTTAGATACTACATGATATTATAGTTACTATTAATGCATTTATTACCTTTACAACTTCCAGAATCTCAATTTAAAATTATAGTTTTGAATACGGAATTTTAAAGAAATTTAATTTTTAAGGCCTTCAAACTAAAGTTGTAATTTCAAATATAAATATTAAAAATTCAGGACAATTTCACTGTAAAATCTTTTTTTTTTTAAATTGCAAATTTTCATAGTAAAAGCCTTGATGATCAGTTTCTAAATTAACAATTTGAGACTTAAATATTCTAAATTCTTTGGTTTCAATTTTAAACGTACAAAATTGTATGATTTTTTTAATTCTGCGAAATCAAAAACAGCTTATGTAATTGCAAAAACCTTCATAGTTGCATAATTTACAGTTTAAAGGATTGGCAAATAAAAAATTTTAAAATAAATAAATCCAGAATAAATGCAAAACAATAAAAAATTAGAAAAATCATTTCTGAAATTTAAGCTTTAACATAGAGAAGATTTTAGAATTAGACATTGAACATTAAATTATGTTTTTATTTTAAAATGTTCCAGAATATTCCTAATTCAATTTAAAAATGTACAAATTCCTAATTGAAAAGCTTAAAATTGTGCAATTTCAAATATTGGAATCATATACAGGGTCCCAGACCCAAACTCACGTGTCGCGACTTATATGGCTGTATAAACAAACAAAAAAGAAATCGAACATTCCTTTTCCAAAAATCATTTGAAGTTTTAGTTTGTGAGTTATATAATGTTTAAGCTGGATTAATCAGGAGCGCCGCATGCGTGCGTGAGAGCGGGGCCAACGCTGTGTTAGTGACCGCTGCCGAGGAGTGGAGACAACGGTCACTAAACACAGCGTTGGCCTCATGCTCACGCACGCACGGCTGTGTATGCGGCGCTCCTGATTAGCCTAGCTTAAACATTTTATAACTCACAAACTGAAGCTTCAACTGACTTTTCTAAAAGGAATTTTCGATTTCTTTTTTGTTTGTATATACAGCCATATAAGTCGCGACACTTAAAACTGGGACACCCTGTGTAGCAATCTGACTTTGTATTTCTTTATATATATTTTATATATTATATATTATACCTTAAAATTGTTCAATTTTTAGTTGAAGATGATTTTCAAAATAGAAATCATTTAAAATTGAAACAAATTTGATTGGAACATTTCAAGAATGAATAATAATTCTTTAAAAAAGTGTTAAAGATTAAAGGATTTGAAACTAAAACGTTAAAAATTATGTATTTAAAATCAAAATAGATCAAAATTAAACTATCTGAGAGGGGAAGGCCTCCTCTTGAAATTTTCTTTTTTATGAAACTATTATCAATCAATAGTACCACAAAAATAATTAGACTTATGTCCCGGATCATGATCGCCGCGGCTGCTTTCACCAAGGGCCAACGGTGCAGCGGTAAAGTGCCTGCCTAGCCTTCGATGATTTACTGTGATTAATTTTTTTTCAAAAACAGTTAAATTATTGGGAAATAAATATCAGGCAGATACTTTTCGATTCGTTCATTTGTATAATCGTAATTTATTGTTCTTTACATATTTATGGGTCGTAATCGTCGTAGAAACATTTAAAATATAACGTTTTCCAACAACGAGCGCATTTTATAAACGCAACCCCTTTGCAACGGCAGCTTTCTCGAGCTAAGATTCAGGAGGAAGCACGCTTTATTTACGTTTAAAAAGGAAATTTTGTCCGAAATTAATTATTAAGCATACCACACGTATTTAAGCATGTAATTGAATATCGGGGAACTAATTAGTGGGGGATAATGGAAGTCATTTTGTATGGCGTCCTCGCGATAGTGTTTATTTCCCGTATTTGTTGTAATAAATTCGATCCATTTTGCAATTTTCTGTGATGTTTTTCATTTTTCGGTAAAAAGAAACGTCATAGGGCTGACATAAAGGGGTGTATTTTGGTGGAATGTCTTTAATGGTGCAAGTTACCTCGGCTGAATCGTTCGTGAAAATTGCATCGTAAATAATCGAATCTGTCTGTCCTCTCCACGAATCAAGAAGTAATAGAAATTTCTTTTCACATAGGTAGGGTCTGAGGACTTTATCCAGATACTTGATAAACAGTTCTTTTGTCAATTTTCCAGATATCAAGAACGTCATGATGATATTCCTATATCCTTCAGTTAAGTATTCAACTGTTTTTGAGACCCTAGGGCCAAATTTATTTCCTGTTTCTTGGATGCATATAAAAACGTGCGGTGAAAGGGTTCCGGCAGCAGTTAGACTGTATTGCACTGTGTATGGATGGGTAATTTTGTTTCAATTCTGCTTTTGCACTAAGACACTTTTTGAGCCTTAGAAATCAAGTGAAAGATCCATGACCATTTCGTATCGACAACCGGACTGATCTGTGTTAATGATGTATTTTAACGGATATTTCTTTATCAATACTTGCGTTTGCCGTTGGAATTTTCCTGCGATTGCAACGATCTCGTCAAGGGAGGCAATGTCATTTTACTGATGAATTTTGTAACTTTGCGTTGCTTAATCCGGTACTTTCGTATGCGCTGCCCATTGCTGTAGGCTTCTTGTTGTGACTTATGCATATTTATGTTTTATTACAATCTCTGTGGACTTGCTTTTGTAAATCAAGTAATTTTAAACAAAAAAGATTATTTTCATTCTTTTCACATTAGATAATATATTTATTTCTTCTTTGTTGAAATTCTTTTGTGGATATTTATTGTATTCATATACGTTATTTTACCTGATCATGATTCTTTCGAGCTTCTTGAATGCGCGCGAATATCTCCGCATGCACCATTTTAACTTTGTTGTAACACGTGCTTCCGCTTTCCACATATTTTTTCCACCTAGTAAGATATTCCTTCTTTTGTCAATTTCGCGAACGCCCGATTTAAAGTTTTTAAACTTTAATTCGGGCGTTTTTGGGTAAAAGCAACAGCCTTTTGTTTGTATTCGAGCGGAATATGCTCGAAATTCGCCGGGGGTTCAAAGGCTTCTTTGTAAGCGTCATCATCCCATTCTTTCGTGCATTTAAAATAAGATAATCCGCAAATTATTTGACTACGGTCATTCTTACGGATACATTGAAAGTACTTTAATGAAAGAATCCTTTAAATTTAGAAAAACATGCGCATTTGAGTCTGGCGTTACTTTCAAAAAATCAGATCTTCCTCAGTCGAGAAAACATTTTTATTTAAGAAATTTATGACATTGTCCTTCAACGCCTTTCCAATGTCATATGCAGAACGGTCGATTTTATATAGAAGCTTGGGAGCAAGAACCTTCTCTTCTTCCAATAAATACCAGGCGACTTTCAAAGAGCACACTGCTGCAATTGTTTTTACCACTGCTACTCGCGAAATTATTATTTGCGACGTTCACAAGGAGATGCACTATTCATTGCGGTTACGGGAAGAATAAGAATCGACGACAGGAGCAGCTTGGCCGACTCTCTCCACTCTTCAATGAATCGTGACAATAGGTCCGGAACTTGAATCAGAAAAAGCAGAATAAATACGCACATACATTTTCCCGACTTTAGCCGCAGATGTCTTTTTACGCTATAAAATTGAACACGTTGCTTCTGATGCCTGAATAATATTTATTTCCCAATAATTGGTATATTTTTGAAAAAAAATAAGAATAGGGGGGGGGGGGCATCAAAAAATGATAATTTAAAATGTTCACAATTCGAAGAATAATCAAAAATGTCGACAAAACAATTTGAACCAGCGGCAACATGGTCGCGAGGCAGGCCCTTTACCGCTGCACCCGCGGCGCTTGGTGAAAGCAACCACGCGCGACTCGGTTCACATTTAGCAGTCGCTGTGACCATGATTTGCAAATGCTCATAATTACATAATTTTTTATTTTGCATTTAAAATTGAAGTGGTTGAATTTTTACAAGAATAATTAATGTTTCTCATTCAAAACTGTTAAATATTTCGTTTTATTTTTAACTTATGTTAGAATAATTCACATTAAAGGCCTATAATTGACAACTGTCCGATTTTTAATGGTTAAAAAATGGTGGATTTATTTTTAGATGTTAGACAAATTTGTTTCGTAAGATTTGATGTTAAAATATAATTTTCTAATGCAACGATAATTTGAAATTATATAATTTCAGCAGATTTTATTTCCAAACATTTATTTCAGTATTTTATTTAGAATAGTCCAAGTTTAATTATTTCAAATTTGAAAAATTTCATTTTGAATAATTCAATAATACAATTTTAATTCATTTGGATATTAAATCATCCAATTTGAAAAATTCGTCTCTCGTCCAGAATAAAATTCTGGAGTTTGCTAGGTTTTATATGAGAAATTATACAATTTTAATTCCTTTCTACTGAAGTTGTCAAATTTTAAAAATTTTAGTCTTTTCCATTTTGAGAGCTTCTGTTTCAGAACTTTTCAGTTTCATACATTTTTAAATGTAAATTATCGAATTTTAAGCACTTCTAGTTGAAAGTTATACACTTTCAAATCCTTTTCGTTCGAAATATTGCCCTTTCTTTCAAAATATTTCTTTCCAATATATGTTAGTGAAATTTTAAGTGCTTGAAATTAAGAAATATTAATTAGTAATTATTGTTTCAAAAATGGTTAAAACTTAATATTTAAACATTTGTTTAATAATGGATTTTTAAATTGGTTATATTTTTAATCTTAGAAAATATAAAACCATAGACGTGAAAGTTTGAAATAAGCTTTGTAACGATAATCACAGTAATATGAATATTATTTTTGCTTTTAGTATCTGGAATCACTTGGTCCAAATTACCAAAGATGGAAATAAGACAGTCATCATTACAACACATTATATCGAGGAAGCTAGACAAGCACACACGGTATGATTTTTCTAATATTTTATACAAATAAAATAATTAATTAATAAAAATTAAAAAATTTGATTTTTGAAATAATCAAAATAAATTCTTTTGTATAGATTGGTCTCATGAGGAGTGGGAGGTTATTGGCTGAGGAATCACCAAGAAATCTTCTCCAGATTTACAGCTGTGCCTCTCTCGAGGACGTTTTCCTAAAACTCTCTAGAAAACAAGGACAATATGCCCCACCGACAGAACTCAATATTACCAATAATATTAGTCTCGTAAGTTGTATAACAAAAAAATTTTTTTTTTAATTCTAATATTTAAGCCATACTTTAAAATGGCCAATCTCTCATTTGTCATTAAATATAAACAAAAATAAAAATTGAGAAGGATGAATTTTGCTAATAGAAAAATTGATTCTAAACATAGAAAACTATGTTATTAAATATCTTTCTCATAACCTCAGGACAAGTATCATGGAAACTGACAGTAGACTCTAAATTAGTCAATCCTCGATAGAATATAAATTTCTGTATTGTAAATAATCTGATACTATTTATAACTTTTAAAATTAAAATATTAGAATTTTCAGTTGGTACATTTAAAAACCAAATACACTGTCAATCTACAGTAAAATTATTTCCAAGAACTGCATGATTTTAAATAAATAACTGACCGTCTTCTTTACAAAGTTGATGTTCTATATCAAATTGTTTCAATTTTCAAAGAAGTATTTTCTAAAAAATCAACCTCTTCTGAATTGAGATTCTTCTAAAAAAATTAAATGAACTAAAATAGAATATGAAATGTCTAATAGTCTGTAGATTAGATTTAATAGCTTCCAAATTTTTAATTTAATATTTCTTCTTGACTACTGCTTTCGTAATTAATAACTCTTGATCTCGTTCATCAACAGGCTTCTTTAAACTGGGGCAAAAAAGACGAACCAGTCTACGTTACGGAGGAGTCTGGAGTTGTTGGTCTGAACTTTCATCAGAGCAAAGAAGTCCTCATTCACGACACGACTAATGGAGTGGGAAGTCATTATGACGTAAGAGTTTGGGAACATACAACCCTCTTTATCGTTTCTTTGTATCAATCAAAAATTAGCTCCTTGAAAATTGTCCTTTAAAATTCAGATCTTCCTTAACCAACTCTTAAAAATCTACAGATACACAATTTTTCAATTCACTACACTTGCCTTCATTTATTAATATCATCAAAAATTGAACTTCTATCATCGATCGAAAATTTCCATTGGTGAATTGGTGATATTTATTTTTTTTTTTAAATGTTCGAGTGGCAAACGATTGCTAGAATTCAAGGTTGCTTCCAAGGTAAGAATCTGGACACACTTTTTTTTATCATACCATTAAGCAGAATATATAGCATTTTATGTAATCCTCAATCCTGAAAATTTTTGCTTCTACCATCGAAAGAAAAATTACATTCAACGTCAGCCTTATGCCATTTGATTTGACCTAAACATTCGACATGAGAAAATTTTCATTTTTTTAAATAATTAAGTGACGAGCGACCGCAAGAAGTCAAGGTTGATTCCATGGTAAAAATCTGGAAACAATTTTTTTATCATACTCGTGCGGTTCTAGCCGCATATAACATTTTAGTCTATATTCCTTAATCATCAAAAATTGAACTTCTATCATCGAAAGAAAATATGCATTCAACTTCAGCCTTATTCCCTTTTATTTACCTAAATATGCAACACAAGAAAATTTCAAATGAATTGGCAATATTTTTTTTTTTTAATAGTCAAGTGGCAAACGACTGCCAAAAGTCAAGGTTGACTCCATGGTAAGAATCTGGATACAATTTCTTTTAACATACCATTAAGCATAACTCGTTCGGTTATAGCCGTAAACAACATCTTGAGACACTCAATTTCACAATCCCCTATTTTAAAGAAAACATTTATTAATCATCAAAAATTAAAGTTCTAAGCCCTAGATAATGTTTTCAGCATATTTCCGTGAAAAGAATTTCTTAGCTGATTGACTATAATAGAATTAATTTTTTTTAATAGTTAAATGGCAAACCACTGCCAGGAGTCAAGGATGACTCGACGGTCGAGTGCGAGGATTGTGACTTTTCCGACTGCTACAAGTTTACCACCACCGGGAAAATTAAGGCTCTCCTGCAGAAAAACTTTCTGCGAATGTGGAGAAACGTTGGGTAAGTGCTCGCGTGTCATTTATGCACTTGAATGGCCCAGTTTCTTTCTTTCAAACCGTTGATATATTCACTATTTTTGCACTATATACTTAAAGAATGGATTAAATTCCTTCATTCGGACTCATTTTAAAGAGAATTCTGATAGCGTTCAGCCAATCAAAGAAACAAAATTTTACTCTTATATAATAAATATTAAAAGATGTACAGCTAGAACCAGTTAAAGCTTGAACTGATTGCACATTCTTGGACCAGTCTTGAGTAATTTATACTATGATTTTAGGGAATTTAGGGATGTCCGAATTTACCCCACATGTCAAAAATTAATCCGTTCGACGATATACAATATGTATATCCATCCGATTTCCCTCGCATCTGATTCCCGACTAAATAATAAGAAGACAACGTAGAAAAAAGTAGATTTGACTATAGAAGAAAAAAATCTGGATACTGAACAGAACTGCCGCGTTTTTCTTGTGTTTTTTCAATTTCATGGAACGCTATTCACCTTGCCAATACCTAATTCTTAAAAAATGTTGACATCTAAACTTAAATAAAAACTTGACTCTTGGAAACTTTCGAACATTTTACATTTTTTTCGACAATCAAAGTTGTCAGTTTAAAATTTTATAATTTCGAAAATTTTAAATTGTAATCTGTTTTAATGATCCAATTGTGAAACGTTTTTAATTTAAAATTGTTCAACCGAAACTTACAATTTAAAAGATTTTCTGGGACTTGATTAAAAAATTTTTTTAAGTGACTGCTTTAAAACTAATTAAGAAAGTTTCACTGAGAATTCGTTCAATTTTGCAAGTTAGAACAAGATAAGTTCAAAACTCTACTGCCAAAAACTGTATAGTTTTTACGTTTTAAAGTGTGAGCCTGATCATTTTATTTAATAGCTTTTGATTGGAAGACTTCCAAATCCTACAATTATTAATACTTAATTCCGAAATTTCGCCATTTTTTTAATCTTCAAATTTGTTTAATTAGGAATGAATTGAAAAATATTGAGTATTAAAAACTTTTTTTTTTAAATTTTTAATTTCGAATAATTTAATCTCAAATTCTACCAATGACTGCAAAAATGGTGCAATTTTTAATATTTTAATTTGAAATTGTCTAACGTTTAAGACTTTAAAGTTCACATTACTCTATCATTAACCTTTAAATTATCCAGCTAGTGACTTAAAAAATTTAATTAAAGAATTTTCATCTAAAAAGGTTAAAATTTAAAGTTGTCTTGACGAATTGCGCTCCCTTAAAAATATTTTATTCTAAATTTTTTTATTTTTGAATAATTGATAAAACAAAACGAAATAGGATAAAATAAGCAAACACATGAACGAAGCTAATTAAAAATTCTAAGAAATTATGGTATTTTAATAACTAACGTCAAACGGGGAAATTTCGTATATGTGGGGTAAATCCGGGCATTCCAAAATTGATAGTTGAAAGTACTTAAGGTGGTTTTAACCAGAATCTAGAACCAGTTAAGGCTTAAATTGAATCTAGATTCTGGTTAAAACCACCTTAAGTAATTTAAACTATCCATTTAGGAATTTCCGAATTTACCCCACATGTCTGAAATTACCCTGTTTGACGTTACCAAAATTAACTTTTCAACAATAGAAAAATCAGTTTAATCAAGCTTAAGGAAACCATCTAAAATTGAAGATTAAACATTACTTCATTGTAATTGATTACAGAGTTATGTTGTTCATCTTCGCCCTGCCAGTAATGCAAGTCATCCTCTTCTGCCTGGCAATCGGGAGAGACCCCACGGGACTAAAGTTAGCCATAGTCAATCATGAGATGTTTTACGAAAACATGACTTGTCCAGTTTACAAAGACTGTCAATTTAAATTTCTTAGCTGTCGATATTTAGATTTTCTCGATAACGCAACGATGGTGAAAGTAAGTCTTCATTTCTAAACTGTAAATGAAGAAAATTCAAACTTGAATATTTATTCGTTACCCCTTATTTTAAAGGAATATTATCCGGATCCTGAAACAGCATTAGAAGCAGTGCGGAGAGGTCAGGCTTGGGGAACACTTTATTTTACAGAAAACTTCACCGATGCTCTAGTTGCTAGAATGACTTTGGGTAAAGAAGCCGATGATGAAACTCTGGATTCTAGTGAAATAAGAGTGTGGCTCGACATGTCCAGTAAGTTGATAAGAAACAAATATTTAGGCTCTATCGAAAAACATTTGGTTTGTGCAAGATTATTGCAATTTATATTACATTTATTTGTACTAATTTGTCAATTTATTTAATTCCAGATCAGCAAATCGGTCTAATGCTGGCAAGAAATCTTCAATATGCCTATCGAGATTTTGCACAGAATTTACTGAAAGCTTGTGATCAGAATACAAAACTGGCAGATGTACCGATTCAATTCTTAAAGCCGATTTATGGAACAAATGAACCTAGCTTTACAGATTTCGTGGCCCCTGGTGTTATTTTAACGTAAGAATAATATTCTTGTTAAATGCATAATTTTGAAATTTTTAACTCAGATAGCTACTAACTTTTTTGGTTTTAAATTTGAAGGTTTTGTGGTTTCTCGAGAAAAAAAGCGATGATTTCTCACCAATATTTTTTCTGTTTTATAGGATCGTTTTCTTCTTGGCTGTTGCCCTGACTTCATCAGCTCTTATTATCGAGAGGATGGAAGGTTTGCTGGATAGAAGTTGGGTCGCTGGTGTATCTCCCGGGGAAATTCTTTTCTCTCATGTTGTTACCCAATTTGTCGTGATGTGTGGACAAACCGCCTTGGTTCTTATTTTCATGATCATCGTCTTCGGGGTCGAATGTAAAGGCGAAATTGGTTTTGTCATCATCCTTACGATTCTTCAAGGCTTGTGCGGCATGTGCTTCGGTAAGAAAAAATCTGCAAAATAAAACATAAATCATTATAAAAGTATAAATGATTTGGCAGCTAATGCAGTTTCTTACATTTAATTTAAAAATACATGATGTTTTTCGTTGTAATATATTTTAAGATGAAGCTATATATTTTACTAAGTGTTTAATGTCATTTTTTATGCAAATCTAAAACACTAATTTTCCTTAAATTTCAAAATATGAACGATTTATAATTGAATTTATTAGAAAACCAATCGGCATTGCGATAGCAATTGCTTGCGTAAATATATGTACCATGTAAGTACATATATATATGGTGTTCTTGCGCAATACGACTTTTCATTATGAATGCAATGTTAATTATTACAAATTAGTATAAGGCATTTTCGAAGTTCTGCTTCTCTGGTTCACTCTAATCTATTTCTTCATTTCTGCTACCCAGATGACTAATCACATTTCAAATAGATAAAGAGAAATTCATAGAATTTACCTACAATGGTATTTTTTACATTTTGATAATTTATTTTATTTTTAATGTATTCAGGTTTTGTGATCTCAGCGATTTGCGAACTAGAAAGAAACGCCATTCAACTAGCTCTAGGCAGTTTTTATCCAACTCTGCTTCTCAGCGGTATGTATTTTATTTTTTGTAAATGAATCAAAATTAAATTTTAAGGTGTCCCTTATACAAAAAATAAACCACATTTAAAATACGAATTATACAGGATTTCACACTTTACAAAATTTTAAATCAAAATCATCTAAATTTTTTTAAATAGAATTATGATGTTATTTTACAATAAATTTTTGTTACTCTTGAACAAGAGTTTTCAGATTTTTTAAATCGTCACTTTACCCAAATTTAAATAAAAAATTATTTAGAATAATTATAAATAATGAGTATAAGTTTGAAATACTTTGGATTGCCCTTCAATTTTAAAATTATTAAAATTAAAAATCTTTTGAATGTCAAGATTTCTTAATTCGAAAATCCCGAAAATTCTGAAACAATGTTTTAAAATACCTTAATAAAACTCTTTTTCTAACAAATTTCATTTAAATGATTTTAGAAATTCTCAGAATTATAGAACTGTACGATTTTTTCTTTTAAATCAACTTTGCTATTCCCCATTTGCATCATTTTAAATTTGAATCCATGCAAATTGAATTTATAAAACCCTTGACAAAAAAGGGAGTAGCTTTCAAATCTCCGGATTTTAAATGCAATTCTCGAAGCCAGCCAACCTAAAAGTCGTAAAATTCCAAATATATTCAAAATTATAATATACTATTTTAAAAATTTTAATCTAAAACCAGTTGCAAACTTAAAAGGTTTCTAATTGAAAACTTGAAAAATTCTAAAATATTTAAAATCCTCAAGAAATTTTGAGAATTACATATAGACGTCTTGAAACATAGGGTATAAATTATAAACAAAATTTAATAATAGTAAGTGACTAACTTTAAACATTAGAATCTCATTTTTTTTTGAACATCTAGGAGTTATTTGGCCAGTGGAGGGTATGCCAACCATTTTGCGATATATTTCACAAGGGTTGCCCCTGACGATGGCCACGACGGCTCTCCGGTCGATGCTCACTCGTGGCTGGAGTATTACAGAACCCGATGTCTACAAAGGATTCCTCTCCACCATCCTCTGGATCGCAGTCTTCCTCACAATAAGCATGCTCGTCCTCAAATTTAAACGTGGATAAAGCTGCCGATTCTTCTAGGGTGTTTTTAAAAAATGCTCTGTGTGTACAGTATATCGAATTCACAAGACTCGTCAGGATATGGAGAAAAATAAAAATCGAACCCGGACGATCCTGAGCCACAAACTAGATTCGAGAGTAATGAAGTCAAAGAGCTTTAGCTCCTAAAGTTTCACGAAGATGATACTTTTTAAATAAAAGGGGAATACCTCACAAAAAATTGTATTCAAAAATTGTCTGAATTTTAGAATTTTAAAAATATTTAAGAAATAAAACAGAAATTAAAAGAAATTTGAGAAAAGCGAAAGATGAATTATCCATCTATATTTGGTCCAATTAAACTAAATAAACTAATAGGAAGAACAATTATTTCTCTCCAATAAATACTATTTGAGGCAAATAATAATTATTAGCCTATTTTCCTTATCTCAAGTTTTTGAATCTGAACAGCTCGAGGAAGTAAAATTTTCTAGTCTATTGATCCTCGAGAAAATCAGTGAAATTTTCTTTTCGAGACTCAGGATCGTCTCCTCGTAACATAAAATTCTCATCCATTAAGCGATGGGGTTACCGTAAAACCTGCGGGTTACTTGTGGTAGAAAGTTCTCGAGTGATTGTTGAGTGTGCCTGAAACAGAGTGTAGTTTCTACGTGTTCTCGTATTGTAACTTATATTTGTTAGAAAGTCGCGATCGCCTTTGCAAAGGCAAAAGTAGGACCTATGGGCCTAAATTTATCGTGGGACGCTTGCAAGTGGAGAAATTAATAATTATAGAATTATGTCAAAGCTGCGAACCTGTTTCAATTTCTGACTACGGGAATTTTATTTAGGCAGCAAATTTCGCTAAACCCATCGAGAAGATGAGACTTCCTTATTTTACTGAAGATTCTATTTGTAGCAAAAAGGAATCAGTTCTTTCAAAATACTTCAAATATGAACCTTTATTTGAAACAATTTAAAGGGTTTGGATCCCAGTTTTCATATTTCTTTGGATCTACCAAAATTATTTTTTTATTTATTTACACGCCAGTCACTTTAGGTCTGTGTTAGCTGACGTATACCTTGAAAGAGGTACACAATTTTTTGTTTTTGTTTTTTAAATAATCTCGTACATATCTACCCGGGAGCAGAGTTTGCACTGCATAGAAAGAAACGTTATTGAATTTTCAACAATAAAACGTTCTTAGTGATAGTTTTGGCGCAAAATCTATTGAGAAAAAAATTAACAAACAATTTAAGTTCAAAAATTACCTTCTTATACTATGATATCTTTTCATTGCTATAATATCACATACATTTTTTCTGATAAAAGCACAAAAGCTAATAAAATTCTACATCTAAAAAGCCCAAGATGAAGGTAAAATGTCAATTTTATAAAGGGATATTGCAAAAAACGTCAAATATCGATGTTTTTGAAAACAACTGACATTTCTCAAATTCTTGGTCTCATTCTGAAGCTAAATTTACATCAAGCTTCGTAGCAAAAAAATTTTCTACATTTGACTTTAAACAATGCAAAATATTAATATTTTTATAAATATTTCTCCATTTTATTTAAATATGATACATTGATATGTTTAAATACTAGTAAGTATTTATAAATGTTTGGAATTACACGACTTTTTTGTAGTAGGTTTAATACTAGAATATAATATAGGACAATTCTAAAAAAAATGGATGGGTTATAAAAATACTATTATTATTATATATACTATTTTGAAGAGTTATTTACATTTTTCATAAACATCGCCTTGGGTGTATTAGATGCAAGATTTTATTGCCTTTTGTTTTATTATGAGGAAAAAATTCCGTTGATTATTATATCAATTAAGGTACATTAGCAGTAAGTCTGATATACAAGGCTTCTGTCAAAAATAAAGATTAACAATTATTTTCTGTGATTGATAAATCAAGTTTATTATATGTTAAAAAGTATTACTTATTGTCTTTTTAAGATCTACTGCAGCTAGCACATATCAGATCGATTAAGACATTTACTATGTTGCATTTAAACTCAAAAGTAAGGTCTCTACCAAAAACTATTTAAACTTTTTAGTGAGACCTTTTCCGAAATAAAAGTCTAAAGTGACTGACCAATTAAAAGCTGAATGAAGTTTTCCTTCTCGAAAAGCGATAATTTTAAACATTTAAACTAGGGAAAAGAATTTCAGAGCTAATGTTTGGTATGTGTAAATATGTATATGAATATTTTGCCTGGAGTACATTTTTATTTATGGGAAATTCAAGTAATATCAATTCTCAATTAACAAAAATGTATTCGACAATTTTTAGGAGATTTAGGTAAAGTCCCTGAATTCTTTCTCCACTATGAATTATTTTCGAGATAATAATTCAACGCTCGACCTTAGATCAAGGCTATTTTATTGGTACTTCAATATCACTGTTTTTTATCTGCTCGACAGATTAACCTGCAATTTTTTATAGAATAAATTATGTGCTCTTTTTCAATATTGAACTTGTTTTTTTAAATATAGAGGCGTTTGAAAGTTATATTTATTGAATATTTTAAGAAGGACTTTAGAAGTAAACTGCAGAAAATCAAAGACGTGCCTTTTAGAGAGTTTCCAGTCACGAAAATTAAAAAATAGAAGACTGTTTAGTCTGATATTAAAAAAATTTTATTAATCGGGGAAGAATTTTATAAATATGAAATGAATTTAAACTCTGCAAGAGCGTGCCTCGGGTAAATTGGTCCCAGGACGAAGGGGGTTTGTAATTAGCGTTTACAAAAAAAAGTTGTTATAGATAGTAGCTGGTTAGTTGTAGGACGAATTCTACTTGCCCATGACTTAAGTGTATGTATTATTTAACTTGTATTAATTATAAATATAAAACCCCATTTTCAAAATTTGCTCGTATATTTTCCTCAAGCCTCTTGACTTCAAAAATTAAATAAATCTCCAGAAATACAATGCTCGTATAAACATAATTCTTCATAAAGTCATCTTGTTTTCAACTTCAATGATTAATTATATCCTGCAAATGAAATATTTTCATAAAGCCTTAAAAACGCTGAAAGGAGTTATTTGCATAATTCCAAGCCTTCACATACAAAGAAGAGTCAAAGGATCAATGCAGGTAAAAAAGAGAATTTAAAATTAAAATCGGATAATGAATTATAGCTAGGATATAAGACAAAAAAACTAAGTAGGTATTTAAGTAATGAAAAACGTACGTTGTTTTCTCATAATATCACTTTGTACTTTTCAGATTCAGCAAACCAACTTGCGTTTTCTTCAACTACATTTTTCCAGTAATCTATAAACAAGAGTTTCTAGTTATTTTTAAATACTCAAAAGTACTCATATTTTATTTGCTGTAAGTTTTTTTAAACTTTTTAATTCGTAATTTTCAGGCTTGCCTTTTAAATCTTGAATGCTGCCATCAGTTCCACCATATTCAATAGGAAGAATATCAGGTGAAATTTTTCCGGCGATGCCGCGTCGAAGAACTACAACTCTACTACGGAGTTTTTCAGACATGAAACTTTTAAAAACATTGAGCACGACGTTTACATACATTGGCGCGTTGATAAAATTCAGAGATCCTATCCTGAATGGATAACAATCCTGCCAAGAGTGAACCAACTGCTTTACCACATTTGGTGTTAATTGTAATGCGTGGCCAAGAGTTACAGATTCCAGGTCCAAAATTGCAATCAGTCCGTGCAAGGAAACTGAAACATTGTCTCTAGTTGCGACGTCTAAAATCATCTTGCCAATCTAAAATTAATTACTGGGCTTAATTTGAAGTAAATTTATAGATATTTATAGATCCAATTTCAGTGGATAAGGCCTTTTTTGAAGTTCAATCAGAGATTGTTTTCTTTTTAGTAACATTGAAAATTCTAAAAACGGAATTGCAGGAATTTGAAAGAATTCATGAAAATGTCACTAGAATTTGAAAGGATTTTACAAAAATCAAATTGAATTTAAACGCATAAAATATAATAGTACTATTTATCTATTTACAGAAAGACACTCTATTTATTCGGGTGATTACCTTAACAACATCAGAAAATTTGTGCTTATTAGGATCATGGAGGGCAGCTCTTATAATTATAACCATTCTACCTTGATCATCTAATTTCCTTAACGGTAAAAATACTCTGAAAGTAAACACATATTTATTATACAGGCCCTTTAAATCATGATTTATCATAGAGTTTTATAATTTTTCAAAATAGAAGGAAGCATACTTAATCAGGGTTAGAATTTACCCCTTGAAAATTATTCCTAGAGATAAAAAAACGTAATCATTTTCATTTTATTTATTACCCCAAATTAGTTAATTCCATCATCTGAGGTAAAAATGGATTTCGGTTCAAGAACCATTCTGTCATAGTGGCTCTTTGCTGGTGATAATTTATCAGTTTCCATTTGGTTTTGTCGATTTTAAATTTGCAGCCTCTTAGGAAGTATAAAATGAAATTGTCATCTGTGTTGAAAACATTCTGAAATCAGTCAAACTCACAGTGGGATAAATCGGGAATTTATATTTCAAAAATGTATACACCCGTCATTTTCCATTAGATATGAACAGTTTTTTCTCGAAATTCAAAGAAATTAAATTAATAGGAGATCTACCGCAGGAAGATTTTCAATTTATTATCATGCTTGTATCTTTAATGTAGAGCAGACAAAAAGGCGTGTTTTTCAAGAAAATATGTTATATAATTGGAAAAAATATGCAAATTTGGTGTTTTTCAGTACCCAAAATGTGTTGTCTTCAAAAGTTCAATAAATTAGAAGAATTAAAGCGTACAAAACTGAATGAAAAATTAATAATAGTTATAATTATAAAAAATTTTATTTTTGCCAGCTATTTCATTTATACATTGTAACTTTTTTCGGTAAATAAACAAAAGTTCCTCTTTGTTTATAAAAGTTATAGTTCGTAACACAAAAGAAAATTTCATAATTGAAAAGTGAGAAGAAGATTTTTGCGAAGTTTAAATTATACATTTTATACAAAAATATTGTTCTTGGCGAAAATGCTCAATATTGGCTCTTGCTTATTAAAATTCTTTATAAGATTCTTATTTTCGTAATTTTTATACCTCGATAAATCTTAAGAATCACATATAATTAAAAACATCATATGTGCACAAACCAAGCAAGTTGAGTGCTAAACAATTTAAACACAACAAAAAACGTAATTTGTAAGTTTGTTATAAAAATTGACTAAATGAATAATAATTATTAACTTTTAATTAAATTCTGCATCTCATTTTCATATTTCTATCTTATCGTACGATCTGAAACGATCTGAAATCCGATTATTATAGGTTTAGATATTAAAACAAAAAGTATACGAAGTGATGTCATCAAATTTGTACACTCTCACTTCATTTAAAAAATAATATAGAAAATTAATGAAAATTGCAAGAAGGTAATTTGGGACAATAAGTTTTTTACTGGAATATTTCTATATTTCTATCTATCGCCGCCTAATGAGGATTAAAAACTAAGGACAGAAACGGCATTCTTAGGGATACAAAATATTTTATACCTGTTAATGGAAGGCTTCTTACCGCAAGTAATAAAGACCTAAAATTGGATCAGGCTTGGTTGCGAATCAAGACAAAAAGTGGAATTTTCAGTTGACACAAAAAATAAAATCTTGCTCCCGAGATATTGAGTTGCTAATTCAGGAGAAAATGAGATTTATTCGAAAATGTTAACCAATTCCGAGTAAATCATTTAAGAATTTGTAGGTTCAAATTTCATAGTTTTTGAAAATCATCTTTATACATCGATTAAGATCTATTTTTCAATTTAAAAAAATATGCCCGCTGTGCGCGCGACGCTTCGTCCCAAGTTTGAGCGCGCCTAGGGCGCGCGGGTACGCTCTCACGCTTCGTGCTCGTTTTCGTAAGTTAAATGAGTATACTTTAACAAAATTTTTCGAATATCATAAATATTATAACTTAAATTGAAAACTGTGATTTATAATTCTGAAGAATTACAGCCATTAATTGTAACTGAATTTTTTAGATTTTTTTTTAAAGAAGGTTCTCAAAGCACCTACGGCTTTGACGATTACATTCTCATCACGGTAGATTGGAGGACGCCAGGATATATGGTGAGAGAAGAAGCGCAAAGGGATAAGTTAAGTATTAGAGCGGGAAAGAGAGCATGGAAATTTAAGACAAAGCTGTGAGAGGGAAAGGGAGGGGAATTAGCGAGAAAGTGTTTGATGGAGGTAGAAGAGAGGAGAGGGAGGGCGATAGAATTAACAAGATGGGAAAAAGAAAGGAGGGAGTTCTTGAATGCTAGAGACATGGAAGACGGGACTGGAGTAAACTATGAAGAATTGGAAAAAAAAGGACAAGGAAAGACAATTAATAGAAAGATGGGAGATGATTGAGGAATCAAAATACAATAAATGGTATAAGATGATAAAAAGGAAGGCTTACCAAAGTATTTAGAGAAGGGATGAAGAGAGAGAATGTGGACTAGAATAGCAAGATTTAGATTGGGAAAAGAGGTAAGAGAGGGGAGCTATTGGGAAAAGGAAGAGAACAGAGAGTGTAGAATATGTGAATGGGAGGAGGAAACATGGGAGCACGTACGGGAAGGATGTAGAAGAAGAATGGAGGATAAAGGAAGCTGGCAAGAGAATGTGGTTAAGATTCTAGGAGAGAGTGGATTAGGAGAAGAATGGATGAAGGAGTTGGAGGACGCTAGGGGAGCGAATGAGACTGAATGAAAGAATGCATGTGAAAAAATGGTAAATTGGAGGACAAAAAAAGTGGAAGAATAAGGAAACGGAAGTCGCC
>JAAAKG020102230.1:0-15842 GCA_010014905.2 Druon quercuslanigerum | reverse complement strand
GTCGTCCATCCTTCATTCTCTCAACATGCCCGAACCATCTTAACCGATTTCTTTCCCATGTGTCAACTAGCGTTTTTGGGCAGAAACTCTAACCTTACAATACAATTACCCGATTTCTTTAAATAAATGCTAGGATGAACATACAGCAGATGTGACGTACCGCAGTTGTGACATGTTGCAAAATGAGACATGCCGAAGATTTGACATACCACAGATGTGATATTCCGCAGATGTGTCATGCCACCGATGTGATATACCGCAGATGTGACATACCGCAGTTGTGGCACGCTGTAGATGTGACATGCCTTAGATGAGACATGCCGCCGAGAGACTTACCGCATGTGACATGATATGGACCCCACTAAATGTCCTAAACTGAATGTTATGCTTGTTAGTCAGCGATTTTGGAAACAAATTTAAAAAGATCATTTTCGAAAATATTTAAACCATTTTTATCAAGATTTGAGAATCGTGTGCATGTATATTCATAGTACGCAAAAGGTGGACAATTTATTTTAATGACTTTTTTCGATAAAAATAAAAGTAAGGGTGTTACAGCATTAAAATAATTTTTAAAAAAATGAAAATTTTGAGCTGAACAACGCACGATATAAAAAAGTCATAAAGAAAAAACGTTGCTTTTTAAAGACCCTCCTAGTTTTGCATGACAACTATTTGAATTTTCTTGAACATTCAAATTTTGATTGCACAGAAAAAAATGATATATATTTAAGAATTAGCGTTGTAATGCTCAAATACGGTGGCGAGTACATACTTCACAGATGTGCGAATTGATTTTATGTATAGAAATGGGAGAAGTTCCACACAACTGGAAAAAAGATATTATCGTGCCAATATACAAAGAAAAGGGAGATGAAATTAAACTACAATACACGGAGAAAAGGGGATGTTTAAATGTAGATGTTCAAAGGGTAAGATTGTCCCACCTAACATGAATGTATTTATGCCAAATATCTACTATGTTTTTGAGATGTAAGGCGTAAAAATATTCTTGTTTTAAGATTGAAAATTAACCTATTTTAATATAAATAATTTAATGCAAAATAAGCATGGAAAAGATTTATTATTAAAAAACAGACTTCTAAACGACCTCAATTTTCGGCTCATTAGAGACACATATTAACCATATGAAAAAAGAGGGAGAAAAAGTCATTCGAAAAACCAATCTCTCACTTTTTCTTTCACCGCCTTTTTTATACTACTGGAGAAACAACATGTTTCAAGGTCAATTTGAACCTCCTCATCAGGGACTATTTATAGGACGAACTAAAGGTTTGAAAAGGTGATATATCTAATAATTTAAAAAAATTTCAATGGGTATTAATCGATAATTATTCAATTGCAATTTGATCTATATCATTAGTGAGAAAATGGTTGTTTTATACAAGATATAATTTTATTTTTAAGCTCCATTATACAACTGAATATTCGCCTTCAAACATAGGAGTAAATATTCACACGAGTTAGATAGGCGCATAAATGAGGGTAAGAAGGTTATCGGTAGAGCAGATCCCATAATCAGAAGAACATTGATGGACAAAGTGCGCGTGATGAGATAATCCTTAAAGAATTTTGTGTGGAGGAAACACTAGTTGACATATGTAAAAGAAATTTATTAAGATGATCTGTACATATTGAGAGAATGAAAACTGAACGAATAACGAAGCAAGTGTATCAATGTAGACTCAAAGGCAGCGTGTGTAGAAAAAAACCACGGAAAGAATGGTTAAAATGAGACTCTAATTTAAAGAAACATAAAAATCCATAGAAGCAGAAGAGCTTACATAAAAAAATAATGGATGTGGAGAAAGCTAAAGAGATATGCTAAATGATTTTTTCAGGTTCGAGCTATGGTCCAACAGACTTATAAACAATTCATCATTGTAGGCATAGTATGGATCTTGCGAAACCCCGAATTGTTTGAAACACCTTCAGGTGTAGGAGACTCCTAAATTTTATATTAAGATCAATTTTCTGCCAGCAAACTAGTAAACATTAACAGACAATTTTACCAAATTCATCGCAACTTAGTATTCGATCTTGTGTAATGAATTACAGCATACTGTTGCCAAAATTCGATGTAAAGCTCAAGGTATAATTTAATTGGGAACGTGCCGCACTTGTATTGAATCTGCAATATGACTTTTTCCCTTGGAAGAAAAACGCTCACGTTTCATTGAATGGTTTACCTGATATACGATTTGTACGCGGAATATGACATTAGAATAGAGTCTTGTACTGTAAAAGCAATCGAATGCAAATGCAGCAGCTGGCGCAATGGTAATGGTTGGTTTCTATGTGAGACCGAGCATTAGTCGTAATCAAGATCAAATGTAAAGTCACAGCTAGGATAACGACACTATGCAGGTACTTGTTGCACCGGATGCTGCCTGCTTCGATCAGTGCTTAAGTGAGCTTTACGAAAACTTATTTCTTTAATCCACAAGCTCGTTTCAAATAATTGCACAGAAGCAACACCAACCATTTAAGTGTGAAAATAAAAAAATCTACACAATTTGCTGAGAAAATTTTTGTAGAAAAAGTACTCCGTATTCAATTAAAACATTTTTTTTAGTAGTCCTAACTAATTATAGCGGAAGTAGGACGATGGTCGTTGGGGCTAAATCAAGGGAGTTGTTGTTCATCTTCGGAGAGTCGTGGGACCGGTACCCCTAGAGAAAAGGTTTTCTAAATACTTAGAAATGTTGCTCTTGGTGTTTCGGAACCCAACTTAAACTGTATATCCCCCCCTCCCGCCACAATGTAAGTGTGTGGGGTGTGTGGGGAGTGTGTAAAGGAATGGGGAAGAAAGTGCAAGAAAAATGTAAGCCCTTAGGAGAAATATTAGAAGCTTCCATTCCAACTAATTATAGCTAACAAGTAATTTTTATGGGAGTTATAAAGTTTAGAAGACAAACGAAACATTAATTTTTCTCAAGAACGCCTCAGCTGATTTCTTTGAACAAAAAATATGTTGAGGGTCTAAATAGCAGAATGTTTTAAAAAAATTATGAACTAATTTTCGCAAATTATGCCAATGAATAATTTTTGTTCAATATTTGAGAAGTTTTTTTATGGGATTTTCTCGGTGTAGCATCACCATTTTTTACCTTTAATATTCTCAATATGTCCGGTATAACATATCCCAATTTTCGAACGATAAAAAAGGTATAAAATATTTTTTTCTTAAATCTAAACCAGGAGCGTACTCCGTGCGCCGCACACTGCAAAGTGGACATGTGTAGCTAGCGGCCACCTCTGATCAGTGGTCTCCATCTCAAAAACTAGCTGACTCCCAATTTTGAGTTCTAAATTCAAAATAAGAAATTCAGTGTGACCGTAAAACGTGCACAGAGGGTACCTTCCCAATTGTATGATAAAATGAGACATGCACTATCAGATCTGATAATAAATATGGATTTTGGGGTAATAGGAGCCAGCAGTTTTTTTCAGAAGAAGATATGTTCATTTTTTATTTTCACTATTACAATTCTATAACGAATTAACAGTCTCACTTTTAATTAAGGGGGTGGGGTACGTGTTTTAGCAAAAAAAAAAAGCACATTTTTTTGTGAATTTTTTTTTAAAGTGTGGATTGAGCAAATTCACTCAAACCTTTTGTGAATTCTTAAGTATACTTTTAGCAATATTCTGTAATTTTTTTATGCGGAAATATTAAAAAACAAGCTGGTGATAGAGCTTGCCCCAGAACGTCTTCGAGAAAAATCAATTTGCGGTGTTCACTATATCTCGGTTGGAAATTATCTGAAATCAAAAACCATTAAAATTTAGTCAATGTTTTATTAAATCCTGCCACCAACGTTCTATGATTATTTTTTTTTCATTTAAAAATGGTTAGTAGCCATCTAAAATGGAAACTGCTATTTTCCGCGAAAAATTCCACCATTTTATGGGTGGGAAACTCCCTTATGTGTAAAAAATTTTTTTAACTAAACGTTAGAGTATTTTTAAACTGATAACGGGTATGAAATATCGATCAGATGATACATTCATTCACTTTGATGTTATGTTTAATATTTTTATTTCAAATTAAAAAAAAAAAACTGTGTAAGTAAGCGGAGAACGAATGATCTGTGATCTGCATTTTAAATTCTATCAATTTTAGGTAACTTAAACTCAAATTTTATTTTAAATTTATAAAAATTTTGTCAAATGTGTTCGAGTGAAACTTCAACTGAAACTTAAGATCATACTTCCCTCGTGGTGAGTGTAGACAGACAAAAGTCCTTATCCAATTTTAATTAAAGATGGCTGATTTTGATTCTTTGGAAATGTTAAAAAATTGTAATATTCAATAATTGTAATATCGAAAATATATAGCCGTCAAATATAGTCGTGAAAGTCCAATGCGTGATGCGCATGCGCTCGGACGATTTTATCATCTGAATGTGTTTCAGTTTGACATAAAAATATGTTTACGCCTAATATCTCGAAAAGATAGTAGATATTTGGCACGAATATCATCATGTTAGGTGGAAAAATCTTATCCTTTGAAATTTACATTTAAACATCCATTTTTCTCCGTGAATTCATTTGGACATGCATTGAAAATTTTCTAGGTCAATTAATCATAGTAGAGTTGTTTTAAAATTGTATTTTTTATTAGCATAATAGTGAAAAACATACCTACGTCTTATATACTGTTCAATTTTTTCTACATTGTTTTTATTTTTCAAAGAAAACCGAAATTTTATTAATAATAATTTACTTTTTTTTATTTTTGGCTGAAATGATCGTTTTACATGAAAAATTGATACTTTAGAATAAAAATTATTATACCTGGGACAAGATTTGTAATTTTTAAACAGTTTAAGATTAAACTTAATAACATTCGTCACAGAGAATCGGTTATTTTAAACAAAATAATTAGATTTTGTAAAATATTTACATGTCTGAACAATTTTCTGTTATGGATTTCTTCGAAAATTATTGGTATCATACAAAATTATTAAATTATAAGGAATATTAAAAATTTGTAACTACTTTAAGTTATGTTGGGCTTTTTTACCTGATTTTTGTATTTTCAAACAAAAATAATTATATTCAAATACACTGAATTTTTGTTCAAATAATACAATGTAAATCTTAGTGGTTTTCCTCGGAAATTGAAATTTTTATTTAATAATCATTACTTTTCAAAGAATATTTATAATTTTTGAATAATTTTAGGTGAAGCTGGAGTTGTGCGTCGAAAGTTTGTATTTTAAATAAAAATTGTCATAATTTGAATAAGATTTAGACTTTTTTTTACAATTTTGAATTATTTTAGTATTTTTTGACAGAAATTGGTATTTTTAGTAAAGAGTTATTATATTTTAAAAAGATAAATAATGTTACAATTTTGAGCCATTTTTGTTATGTTAGAGTTTTTCGTTGAAATTTTGTATTTTCATTTTTAAAAATCATAAGGTTTTTCAGTTTATCGTTATTCTTTAGATTATTATTCAGAATTTTTAAATAATTTTTTTTATTCATTTTTGGATTTGTTGTCGTTTTATACCAGAAATCATTAAACAATAAGAATTATTTTGATGAAAATTAAATTTGGTTTAAAATCAAACTTAAAATTGTGAAAAAAAGTTCATTTCAGTTTTTTGTTCTGAAAATTTGTATTTTTGAACAATAATGCAATGATTTGATTGCCAATATATTATACTAAATTATTATATATTAATGATGAACTTGAGATACTCGCTTTCATCAATTATCAAAAATACTATGAAACACAAAAATTTAGCACGCAAGTTTTTTTCTAATAATTTAAATATTTTATAAGCTATAATAAGAAGTGTATGTTAAATTTCCAAAGTAAATATTTTTTAATTTGTTATTAAAAACTATGTTTAATTTAGCTTTGCAGTTTAGACAATTAAAGATGAAACCTATTACAATTTGAAAACTTGATCCCGGAAAATTTTGTGATTGAAATTATGCAGACGGTCGTTTTCTGTTATATGTTTACATGCATTTACCAATTTTATTCCAGTTTCTTCATCAAAAAAAGTAAATTTATAGATAAATTGTATTTTACTACAGGTGTTCCACTACTGCTCAGCCGACGATCAGAGTACAGAATCTCGAGTATTTGGAAAGTCCTCGGAAATTGTTACCCGAGTTATGGAACAAATGCAAAACTTGAATCTCGCAGAGCAAATGCCTATGTTTACGGGACCATTTATCCAAGCGATGAAGAATGTGATTGTCAGTATTGAACAGCTTCAAACTTCAATGGGAGTATTGCAAAACGCACCAGTTCAAAACCCATAAAATCTACCACTGGGACCGTGCCAATACGAATAAACTGATTTTATGAGTTGTTTCTGCTAATTCTAAAAAAAATGTCCATTTATTATAAAAATCAATTAATCAAAAAATCGTTTGTGTGATTATATCTGTTTGATTTAAAAATAAACTTTGATTAAGTGAAAAAAACAAAATTTTATATTGTTTCGTTCTTTTCGTTTCAGAGAATTTTGACTTATTTTATTAAATATTTTGTCGATTAAATCAAATGTTTCGACTAAATGCGGGAAATTATTGTCATTTTATTAAATGAGTCAAAATTTTAGTAACGTCACAATCTTCGCAATACATTTTTTTCCTGCTTGAGGATTGCATGTAACATAATCTAATGACCAAAATAAGCTATAATCGTACTCATTTTAAATGGTCACACTTATCACACTTATTGACTTATTTCAACTTTATTTTTCCAAATGCGCAATAGATTAATATAAAACATAAAAAAAATTATTTTATACCTTTAGTATTATGCTAATTAGATTTTGTATCGTATTGTTTAATTATGATTCTCTGATAAACCGAGCTATGATGCATTCATGACTCATCGCTGATTGTTTATTCATGCACTTATTTAGATATCGATGCAATTTTCAGTAATTAATTTTCAGTTATGTTTTTGGATATACTGAAAAGGGAATTAAAAATATTTCAATTACACAAACTTTTAAAAAATCGTTAGATTTGCGATAGACCTTTTTACATAAAATGCCGTACAGAAAAAACGATATGATATGAGAAATCTATGATATGGGACTTGAAACTATAGAAATTTTTTGTTTTTAAGATAAAACATGATTTTCCAGGTGAAAATTTATTTTTAATATTCCCTTATTTTTTCTTTATCAGTTTTTTTTATTTTCCCTGGCCATTAAAATTCAAATACTAGACTTTTAATCTTGTAATCGTTTTAAGAATATGATATTTTATAAAACAAATACAACAATATTGCAGTTACAAGTTCTAAACTTTTTACATTATTTATTTCTTTTAAACAACAGAAAAATATTAGAAGATGATTTTTTTAACAAAATGTTGAAATTTCCAACGAAAAAATAGACAAATTTTAACAAAATAAGTGAATCTTTGACCTAAAGAGATGACTTTTTATCAAAAAGTGAAATGGTTGATTTTTAAACCAAAATAATTAAAATTTAATGCAAAAAAATAAATCTTAACACTAAGCCGACGAATGTTTAAAAAGTGAAGATTTTTAGGAGATAACGAATTTTAGAGCATATGAATTTAAGAAGATATGAATTTTTACCAACAAAATAATTTTCAACATAATAATTAAATTTTGAACCAAAGAGATAAAGCTTTATTGAAATTTTTTTTTTAGCAAATAAATTCAAGTTTTACCCACGTGGTTCAATTTTTAATTGAAAGAAATCATTTTTCTACAAAGTAGTTAAACTTTCAATCAAAGAGATAAATTTCCAGCTAAAAATATAAATATAAAAAAAAGATTCTTAAGAAAGTGGTTCAACTAAAATTTTCAAACATATTAGTTAAATCATCAAGCACAGAAGATTAATTTTTAACGAAAGAGTTGCATTTTTATACAAGAAAGAAAAAATTTCTACTAAAACGGATGAATTTTTAAGTCAAAAAGATAAATTTTCCAAACGAATACTTGAATTTCCATCAAAAAGACATCTTAGTTTGACATTTAAATATCAGAATAGGAGTCTTAAACCAAAAGTAATTTTTGTATGGAGACAGTGGCATTCTTAACCCGAAATACGTATTTTCAATAAAACAAACAAATGCTCAACCAAAAAAGTTCACTCTCTGAATGACACCGCTCTGAATAGTGCTGTTTCTCCTAATTTTTGCTCGATCGCATCACTTAACATCGCGCTATCGCTTCGAGCGATCGAATTTCAAACCAGTCGCTTTGAACTGTGCGAGTCAAATAAATTCACAAAAATAGACTATTTACCGGATTAATTCTTCATAGTATATATAATAATTAATCGAATACTTACGCAATCAATGTTTGTACAAAAACAAGTCGTTTTTTTAAAAATTAAAATCGCGAAAAAAAATCCTTAACATATACACTTCGCACCTGCAGGAAGATAACAATACTGACGAGCGGCACTATTCAGAAAGAACAAACGCAAATTTGATGGTGCTTCCATGTTCCAAGGGTAGATGAAGCTGAGTTCCAAGAAAAATACTCTTAACGGCACAGTTCAGATTTCAAACAAAGAGGAACATTTTTTTAAGGTAATTGTAGAACTTTTTACCAATCACCTGCATTTTTATGCAAGAAATATGCTATTTCTACAATTTATTCAAAACAATTTTAGTTTGACTTTCAACATCAAAGTATGAGTTTTCAATAAGAAGTTACTTTTCTAAGAAGATTCTTGTATTTTCAACCCAAAAAGACGAATTTTTAATAAATATTTAAATCGCCAACTAAAAATAGAATGACTTTTTGAGAAAATTGCGAAACTTTTAACCAAACAGTTGCATTTGTAAATTAAAGAAAGAAATATAAAAAAAGTATTTGAAGTTTTTTCCGAAAAATATATTAGTTGACATTTCAACACTGAAATATGAATTTTAATCAAAAAGTAAATTTCCTACAATAATTGTTAAACTTTCAAGCTTTTATAAAAATCTTTTATAAGCTGAATTAAACCATTTTAAATTAATTTAAAGTTTTAAATTCATTCTGCTTGAGAGGTATTTAAAGTCTTAGAAATTTGATGACTTTTGCCAGATTGTGTTAATAAATCCCTTTCAATTCCCTGACCAATAAAATTCCCTCCCATTTCCAAAAATTCTTTCTTTAGCGTGTAAACTTAAATTCATTTTAAATTTCTCTACAATTACTGCAAGTTATTTGTTTCATTTGCGTATTTCGAAAAAAACATACATAAATGAAAGACCCCCCCCCCAATTCCGTAGCAAATCACAACAAAATCTTTCGACTCCTCATCCCCATGTTTTGAGCTTTTACGTAATTTAAGTACAACCCCTAACGTTTATTACGTTTCCTGTTTAAAAATGTTAGCAATGTTTACAAATTTAACGAAAGATGGCCCTTCAATGATAAACTTCAATTATAACTTGAAAAGTTTTGAAATCACATTCAGATTTTAGACCACACGTTCTTTTTTCACTATTTATTTTTTTCTAAATTTTGAAAAAATTTGCTTTATTTCACTGATGTCAAGAAACTTAATACACTTGTTCTCGTTTTTTTGATTAAGGGGGTCTTCTAGTTTCGAACCACAAGTCTAGGTCAGGATGCAAGCATTTTTAGAAACTTTAAAATTTCTCAAATGTTTTAGAACTTATTGAGCCTGTACATATTTTAAGAAAAAAAACTTCTCAAAAAAACTTAGCTTCTGACCTAGCGACACACCTTATAAATAATTTGGGAAAAATGGCCCGATACTCGAATATTTCTAGTCGAAGTCCTACCGTCCAAGTAAAAATTCTTTGACTTGGTTTTGACTTGAATTGCCCCTAATCAAGACATGCTAAAGTCGAAAAGGTCAACTTGAGCATGTCTCAGTTTTGAGGCGGACCCAGACTTCAATTTATGTCTTGGAGATCAGTTTCGATGTCTTGAAGACATCTTGAAGACAGTTAAAAATATCTAATTTAATAATTAAAAATTTTTCATTCATCAATTTTAATTTTATTTATGAGTCGAAAAAGGTTCGACAATCTCAGCCAAGACAAGTCTCGTCTTGAGATAAGTAAACGTCGTCTAAGGCAAGAAAAGGCTCGACTTGAGACAAGTAAACGCTGTCTTACCTCCCGTGACCATAAACTTAAGACGAAGGCTTATGTCTCGACTCAGTTTTGAGACGCAGCCAGGCATCTATGTCTTGGAGGCGAACTCAAGACATCACCAAGTCGAACTCAAATCGAAGCATTTTTACTTGGGCAAAACTTTTTTAAATACGTCTTTTGGGAAAATGGGTTTAAATACAAATGATGGGATAAAATATGATGAGAAAAACTTACGATTTAACCGGCTATGCCAGAGCACTTTTCTTATAATTTCTAGATTCGAAACATGCACAAAAATTCGATTTTTCCAAACCTTGAAACTAGAAGACCCCCTTAAATACGAAGTTGATTGAGAAAACTAATTTGAAAAATCTATCGTTTTGCGATAAAAAGTCTACTATTATATTGATAGTCAAAAATTGAACTGCTTGTTTAAAGTTTAAACTACTTTGCCAGAATTTTTTTTTTATTTAGCGATTAAGCTATTTGGTTTAACATTTAAAAATTCTATTTTTATAAAATAAATCTGCTTCGTTAAGAAACATTTCTTAGGGTGAAATATTGAACTCTTTCATTGAAAATTCCATTTGTTTCATGCTTAAAGATTCATCATAGTCAGTTGAAAATTCATTTTCTTGTTTGGAAATTTAACTATTCTTTTGAAAAATCATATAAAATATAGCTATCCCATGTATAAATGTAATAGTTTTTAATTGAAAATTGATCTGGCTGCTTCCAAATTCAACTATTTGGTTAGAAATTCATGTGTTTTGTGCATTCCTTTTTATGTGGTGAACAATTAATTTTCTTACTTGAAAATTCGTCTTTTTGGTACAAACTAACTGTTATTTATAGCAATCTAATTTTTTAAAAGTTCAAATATTAACTCTTTATTTGTTTCTTATGAGAAACCCAGGTGAAAAAGTTATATATAAATTATATATAAGGGAAAAAACACTAATATTTTTCATTTGATTTACATATAAAAGTTAATAAAAGAAATTGAAAATATCATTGTCTTATCCATCATATATAGAATATATATATAACTTATTCACCTGAGGCCCATATTTTTTCTTAGAAAAATCAAACAATTCGTTTAAAGTTAAACTTGTATTAAAAATAAAACTTTCGGGCTGATCATTAAACTTTTTTGTAGACAATTCATTTTTCTCAATGTTAAAAAGTTATATATAATTTATATATAGTGGCCCAAATACTAATATTTTTCATTTGTTTTCCATAGAAAAGTTCATAAAACAAATTAAAAATATCATCGTCTTATCCACTATATATAAACTATACTGTTTCACGTGGGTTTTGGCTTTAATGTTCAACAGTTTTGTTAAAAATTGAACTATTCAGTAGAAAATTCATTTATTTTTTTAGGGAATAATCTTTTTGGTGGATAAATCAACTACTTGGTTCAAAATTTGTCTTTTTTTGTTGAATTAAACTGTTTGAAAATTAGTTTTTTTTTTGCTGACAATTAATGTTTGAAAGTGAAAATTTAAAGATTTTCTTTTTCTTTTAAAACATATATTTTCAGTTTAAAATTCAACTATTTGTGTCTAAATTTACTTCATATTATTGAAAATTTGTTTCTTAAGATAAGGATTCAACTATTTCGTTAAAAATTCGTTTTTTTCACCTGATTCAACTTGTTGAAAATTCGTCTTTTGGTAAAAAATTCACCTTTTCTTGGTAGAAAAATGATCATTCTTGGTTGTAGAATCATACTGTTTTTGGATAAATTTTAGTCTGGTTGAAAAATGCTAACATTTAGTTGAAAATGCGTTTTTGTAGGTTTAATATTCAACTATTTTGATACAGTCATCTTTTTTTGTGGAAATTAAACTGAATAAAAAAAATAGTCCTATACGATTAATAATTAATCTTTTATAGTAAAAAAGTTGACTTTAAAGGTTGAGAATCGTTTTTCTTGGTTAAAAATATATTTATATCGGAAAATTCCACTGTGTTTAAATATTTTTTTATTTATCCTCAAAATGTTACTATTTGGTTTAATTCCAACGATTTTATTAAAATTTGTATCTCCTTTGCTTAAGAGTTTAAGCATTTTCATAATAATGCAACTGGTTGGAGAAAAATGAAGTTTTTATTGTTGAAAATTCATCCTTTTTGGCCAGAAGGTCATTTCCTTTGGTATAAAATCTTTTTGGATTAACATTTGAACATTTTTCTTGAAAACGCAGCACATTTCGACTTGAAATCGTGGAAATTCAAAGTTTTTTATATTGAATTCAATATTATATTCACAATAATTTCATATTAAAGAATTTATTCCGTTTGTGCAGAATCACGATATTTTTATGCTGCAAGTTTCTTTTTCACAAATACTCTCTTGCAGAATTTCTTATCCAGAAAAAATTTGTATATTGCAAAAATTTTTGAAAAGTATTTATGATTTTTTATAGTGACTCAAACCTGACGTGCTTATTTAAAAAGTCCGTGGAAAAATATAATTGAATTTTTAAATAAATTATATTATTGTAGCTTTAATGACTACACCGAAAAATCAGTTAACAATGTTTTCATTAAATAAACAATTATTGTTTCATTTAGTTAATAAACGCTTCATCACTGATACGATAATCAAACTGTCCTGAGTATCCATGTTTTGGAAAACATATAATTACAGAATCAGCATCATCATTGCGATTATATTCAATGTATTAGATTTCACGTTCACGTTTCATACGAGTAGTCACGCTTAATGATTAATTATCTCTGTTTATTCTGTTATTCGAAGGCAATTGCCATTTTTAAGAAATGGCGTTATAATAAATATTGAAATGAGTTGCAAAAACATTATTTTGTTTGCATCATTTAGTCATTTCTGAATGCTCATATTTCAGGAAAGGCACGTGCAATTGAAAAAAATCGATTACAAAATCTTGGCAATGCAATCATTCAAAAATTACTTACCTTTTGTGATTTATTAACCAGAGTCAATCTGAAAGTATTTATTTTAGAAATTTTCCAATATTAGCTTTCTGTATCTGAAAACGGAATTAAAAGATGAAATATGTTGTTTTTTATACGAAATCAGTATTTTTGCCTCGAGCTGAAAAAATGGATTCTATTTTATATAAATACAAATTCCTACTTTAAATCTCTATAGAGTTTTGGTTTGGCTTTAGAGACGTATACTGTCCTCTTTTAAAATCCGCCAAAAAAATTGTAAAAAGATATAAATTAACAAAACAGCATTAATTTTTGTGAGAACATAAAAAACATCATCATATACCATGTATGCGGGTCAAACCATGCTTGTGGATACGGCAATTTTTTGGACGATTGAATTTTTGAGTTTTCTAACAGACGGCGGACACGAAAAAAAGTTTTAGAAAAGTTTGCTCATTTAAAAACTGTTTTCGCGTCGTCTGGGAGAAAACTTGGAAAAATCAAATCCTTTGACAAAAACATCTCGTGGGCCGAAAAATTTGTTGTCCGCATACAACTTGCAGAAAGTCTTTCTTATACAAATATGAAACAATTAGAAAAAAATAAAAAAGTGTTTTTTTTTTGAATTAAATTCTTCTCTACTTTCCAGCAGGAATTTTAGAAATACAAAGAAACGAATTTATTAGGAAAGCACACTTTTTAATTATATAATATGTTTTTCATGCTGGTATGAAGAAGGTGTGCTGTAAGTTTTATGGGGACAAAAAATTTTTTCGCCACGAGAATTTGTGCATGCAAAAATTGATCTTCTGAATTTGTCTTGCAAATTATGCAAGATATTATGAAAGATTAAGAGATTTTGTTTTTATACAGAACTGTTTCTCATCAGCAAACTCTTTCATAAATATTTTTCGCGTCTGTGGTTATTTATAAAAAAAAATGTGAAATTTCGATTGTTTGAAAACAAATTTTCGTTGTGATAAACATAATTTCCTGAGTAAAAATACTTTAACTTGAGAACGACCTGGTGATGTCTTGAGTTTGTCTCGTCTGGTACCGTATCAAAACTGAGTCGAGATATAAGACTTTGTTTTACTTTTATGGTCACGTGATGTAACACGGCGTTTACTTATTCTCAAGACGAACCTTTTTTGACTCGGAAATGAGATTAAAATCGATAAATGCAAAATTTGTAATTACAAAATTAGTAATTTTTAATTAAACAAATTCAGAATCTCTGGGTCTCAACGAGTATAAACTTTAAAAATTTTATTTAAAAAATTAAAATTTTAACTTTCTAGAAGGATCTCCTAATTTTAATTTAGCTGACTTGGAATGGACGTCATTTTTATTTTAATTAATTTTTTGACTATTTTACCTTTTGAATTTTCACTTGATTCTCGGGTGTTGATTCTTAGGTGTCAGGGAGAGAGCATCGTGGTAGCGTTGATTTTCCTGCCTGCTAAACATTTTTTTATATTTTTTTTGCCTTGGTAAGGGTGCTATATGAGTGCTGGAGCGTTGGAGGTTATTTAAAAAAATTTTTTTTTGTGGTTCGATAATGATTAGCATGAAGAAGACAAAAAATAAAAAATAGAAGGAAGGGGATTTGGTTGGTTGCCTTATCATTTTTCTTAACTCTCCAAAAGAAGAATTTTTCTTTTCTTTTCTTTTTCTAGGAGAAAGAAACAGATAAATTTTTTTACTTTTTTTGCAATAGGAACATTTTATTGTGATCAAATTTGGTCGTTAGATTCTTGATTTCATTTTTAGGAATGCTACACATTAAGTTAATTACTAGGTATTAAATAGGATTTTAAATTTGATTTTAATCTCATTTAAATTTATTAAATTTTAAAGTCCCTCTAAGTATTTGAAATAGCTAAGAATTCCCTAAAATTTTATTTCGTCTCACATTTTTTGCGAAAATTCTCTAGAAATATATTAAAATCGACATCAAAATATTTTGAAATCTTATAAAAATTCTTTTCAATCCAATTCTTTTCAATTCTTTCAATCAATCAATTTTATATTCATTAAAATCTCATAAATCAGTTAAAATCTTTAGAAACCCCTGGAAACCTTGAGACCTGTTTTGAAACCTTTGAACCTTTGAAATAGTTGGAAATCTGAAATAATAATTTAAAATTCTTCAAAAATAAAACAAATTTAATTTAATCCTATTCTAATCCTATTTAGTGCTGGTAAATTCATTAAATTTCATGAAATTTTTAGGAACACTACATAATTCTTTCACATGCCTAGCGACTTTTAAAATATCCTAAATTAATTTGGAATCTGTTTAGATTATATAAAATATTTTAAATCTCTTAAAATCTTTTTAATTTCTTTATATCCTTTGAAATCGCTGAAATCTGTGGAAATCCTTTAAAATAAAATTTATTTTATTCCGTAATTTTCTCTAGAAATTTCTTGAAATGCTTTCAAATTCACTGAAGAATTCGAAAATCGCAAAAATCTAATAAAATAAGTTGAAATCATTTAAAAACCCTTTAATGTGATTTCAAATAAACTTATTCATTAAATTCTTATACAACAATAAACGTTACAAATCCCAAGAAATTTTTAAAATCTTTAGAGATTTAATAAAATCCTTTAAATCTTGTTAAATTTATTTAAATACCGTAAAAACCTGTGACATGTTTGGCATCACAATGAATTCTTCACAATCTTATTTAATTTTATTTATTTTCAAAATTTCTATAAGATTCACTTATACTCGAGATTAAAATCTTTAGAAATCCTACAAGGTCTTTTTAAGATCCTTGAAGTTTTCGAAATGTTTTTTA
>JAAAKG020102219.1:0-15842 GCA_010014905.2 Druon quercuslanigerum | reverse complement strand
CGAATAAAAATATAAAATACTTAAATACAAATTTATCATTTTTTGCAAGATTACAACATTTTTGAAAAAATTTCAGTGGTTCTAAAAGATATTTAGAATTTTTAAAATAAGTGAAAAATAATTTAAAACAAAATGTAATTTTTTTAAATTTTTGGAACAAAAAATTTGAATGTAGTTTTTAATTTCTTCGGTATTAGCAATTAATGATTGCTTAATTATTGAAAAGATATTACAAAAACCATTCTAAAAATGATTTATTTTAATATTTAAGGAATTGCTACCTCTTAGAGGGAGGTTTGTAATGACTTAAATTTTCAAATCTACTTTTTTGATAGATTGGAATATAATTCAAACACAGGAGTTCGAAAATACAATTTTTATAAAATGTCCGTGTGTGCGTGTATAAATTTGTATGCAACTTCTTTCTGTCGGTCTTTCCCGGTTTCCCGATCAAGTTGCCACCCTGAGCATTACTTGTTTGTTCTGGTAACATTTTTTTCACACAAAAATAACGAAAACTGCGATTTTCTTGTAAGAATGTAACAAAAATGATAATATGTACTCGGGAAAAACAGCACGTTGCACAGGAGAGGGCCCGTGAAGGATTACAGCAATGAGGGTCCTGCCTGGGAAGGGTTGTCGCAACGAAGGACCGGCCCACAAGAGGATTACGGCAACGAAGGATCAGAATCTTGGACTTTTCGGGACCCTGCAAGCAGGATCAATTCCCCGCTGAATACTACACAGGAATATCAAGGATCAAATGCAGAATACTTCCAGAAGTGGTCGAAGTGTACTCAGCAAATTATTCTCTCATCTTTTCCCCTGAAAAGTAATAAAAGCGTGAGAGAGAATTAAGTGAGCGAATTTTCTTAGATTACTAGTTGAAAGGTCAACAAACTGTGAGTAGAAAAAAACACTATACTGTTATTCAACTGAGTTTTTAATTGTTAATTGTTAAGTTGAGTACCTTATTTTGTAATAAGGATAAACTTTACCGAGCACACCTTGAGATTTGAAACTTAAAAATGCCTAGTCTGCGTAAATAGGCAACAGGTCAAAGCAGAGGCACGAGACCTTGTGTTGGCATAAATAAAGGGCCAACTATAAACACCGATGAAACAAATGTGTATGACTTGCTCTTGGGAGATACACCTGATTAAATTCCAGGTAGTCGACAAATTCCTTCCACGTCCGCTAGTTTTCCGAATCGAGAAATTTTAACATTTGAAATTCAAAGTTTAAATGAAAACACGCGAATGCAAAATAATCCACTTTGAACTCTATTCTGGCTTTCCTTAAATACAGACTAGCATGACTGATCCAATTAAAATTTCAAAAATAGTAAGGGATATTATTCCTTATTTTGATGGGAGTAGCATGTCAATATAAATTTTCGAAGTTTATTGTCAAGTTTCAGCTTCAACGGTTAGTCCTTAAGAGACTCCGTATCTAACAACATAAATTAACACCAAAATAATTGGAAAGGCCCGTATCCATATTCAAGATCGCGTAGGAATAACACTAAAGCAAATTTATTCACCACAGGAGAATGCAAGTCAGCTATTGCAAGAATTAAAACATGTTAAAAGAATGCCTAAACAATCCATAACTGAATATGGGGCGCGATTAGGTCACATTTTAATTAAATTAACAAATCAAGTTATGGATAATACACAGGTCAAAAAGGCAATAGGAATATGCGAAGCTTACCGAATAACTATTGTAGGAAATAACTTTCAGGGATTAGATAAAGATGTTTATTCTTAAATCCGAAAAAAAGAAATTGATGCATTGGCAAAAGCGATAACACTGGCAAATCAGGCGGATCTTCAATGGAAAAATTGGAAAAGGATACACGATCCAGTTTAGGTAAAATGCGATCCTGAACATTGTGACAAAAGCGAGCGAAATTTTCTTTTAAAAAGGAAAATTGCACATATTCAGGATAAAAGAATTTGAAAAAGCGATATTTATTACAAAAGCGAAAATGTACAGTGTTATAGTTGTAAGGATAATGGGCATCTTACCCGATTTTGCCCACAATTAGTAAATAATATCAAAAATAGAGAGAGGGAGAATTATACATATTGCTATCTAAAGATCATACCTTAAAACCGCGTCGCTCTTTAGCTTAAATCGAATAAAAAAATGAGCCTAATGCCCATGATTGTGTCATAAAATACCTTTTTCAAAAAGAAAGCAACTTTGCCACTAGACACTGGGTCTAGTATACTTTTAATGGAGGAAAATGTTGTAGATCCCCGAGTACGGATAAGTAGAAAGCGTCTTTACTCTAATAGGGATCGGTCCACATATTATTAAGACACTGGAGAAGATAAAAATTAAAGCAAAAGATATGGAAACACCTTTCCAAGTTGTTTCGGGAAGTTTTCCCATTCAACATAATGATATTTTCGGGATTAAAGCCTTAAGGCCACGCTATGCTGTTTTAAATTTTATTGACGATTATCTTCATTCGGGAGATATAGAGTTTTCAGTTTAAACACATCCTAAGCAATGGTTGAAATTCTTGTTACGAATACAACTTTGAAGGATCTTTATGTACCCCGACTTTTATGCGGTAACGGTATCTTTAGTGGAGAATGTTAAGTTAGAAATGATTCAAGAATAGCTAAAATATGCATGATAAATAGTACTAGCAATAATGTTCATTTAACGATAACTGCCATCGAATTAGAAAAATACGAACCCACTGATATAAATTTTACTCTCATTAAACGTACAAAGAACATAAAAAAAAACAAAAGAAACAATGTGAATCTTGCATCTGGATTGTATCAGATTCGGATAGATTCAAATTATTAGGAAAAAACAGCTTTTTCGACTCTTTATGGAAATGAAGAATCCTTATGGGGATTGAAGAATGCTTTGGCAACTTTTTAACTAGTTATGGACCAAGTTCTTACGGTGTCTTCAAGGAATTCGACTTTTCGTCTATATGGATGAAATTGTTGTCTATACGTCTGATTTAAAAGATCATGATAGGAAAATTCGGGCTATATTATTGCGCATTAAAGATGCAGGGTTCAATCTTCAACCCGAAAAATGGCATTTCTTAAGACGTGAAATTGCGCATTTAGGTTACATATTAACTCGAGAAGGAGCGAAGCCAGATCCAAAAAAGATAAAAGCAGTAACATTTTTTCCTAAACGTAAAACAAGGAACAATATTAATCAATTTTTGGGTCTAGTAGGTTATTATAGACGATTTATTACCGAATTTTCAAAAATATCAAAACCATTAACAAATGTATTAAAGAAAAATATTTCATTTCTATGAACCGATAAAAAACAGGAGGCATTTGAAGAACTTAGAGCTTTAGGAGCCACTTTGAGACAAGAAATAATAGAACAAGATCTTCCAGTATCTTTTGCGTCACGAGTCTTATTACATGCTGAAGTAGATTACCCAAAAGTCGAGAAAGAATTATTGAGAATAGTTTTTGGTGTGAAACACTTTCGGCCTTATATTTATTGACGTCGACTTACCTTGGTCACTGATCATCGACGTTTAGTATGGCTCTATAAATCGATACATGCAAATTCAAGACTTGCAAGGTGGAGGATCGAGCTTTTCGATTATGAATACGACATATTTTATAAGCCTGGGAAAGTAAATTTAATTGCAGATGCATTGTCAAGAAATCCTTCTGAATATAAAGGAGAGGCTCCCTACCCTGTTAGGTTGGTGGATGGTTGTGTTCTGAAGTTCCGGTACTCTTCCAAGCCCCGTCTGTCATTTAAGCAGGAGATAGATGATGCTATTATTAGTAAAAATGATCAAGACATCAACGACTTGCTTGGTCGAGTTTTTGTGTGTGGTGTTAACCCCGAAGCTAGAGTCAGGGGCGATGAGGATTTTTCTTGGGCAAGTAATTACTATTTTTCTCGGCGAGACAATGACGATTTTGTTTCGGAAAAAGGGACAATAAAAATTTCGTCTCACCAAAGGTCACTCATGGATGGAATTATTAACAGCAGGGCAACACTATTGGGGATCCCGCTGAGTCAGGCCCTGATAGACAGGCTGTGGGGATTGGGATCCTTTGGCCTTCAATGCATTAAGAAGATGTTACGGATAAATGCGGAAAAAAAGGTGCGATGTCCACACCGATTCTGGTCCAGTCAATGAGCATGTACCAGAAAAACTACCGAAGAGCCTTATCTCGGTGTATGTATAAGACCAAAGTCCAAGGATTCGTCTAGATAAAATGGATAATAGTGGAAGGCTGATTTCTGACTCTGATAAAAGTTTGGGAAAAATGGTTAAAGTAAACCACATTGAATCTCTTCCGGTAACAAAAATTTGAAATTACATTTCTCAGACAAAAGATAAGGTAACAATGTTCAAGGGTCTAATTGCTCATTTTGTTCCTTCCGACGGCTTTTTGGAATCGGAAAATAATAAAGAGTTAATTCAAAACCAATTATTTGATGCAGATAAATTTAAAGATGAACAGGCAAAAATGGGCGATATCGTGGTGTACTCAAAAAGAGACTGAAACATTTTCAGTATAGTTATCAAGGATACTCTGATAAAGTATTTACCTAATTTCGAAGGTCCTCATAATTGGAATGAATGTCTCCGATTCGCGTTTTTTTCTTATAACACCGCAGTCCATGAGAATGCAGGTTTCGCACCATACACTTTGGTATTTGGTAGAGAGGTTGACTTCCCCATTAGCTTTGATGAGAGGCCTCCTGAAAAAAGGTATGTTTATCATTTCCGTAAACTTTTCTTAAAATTGGACAATATACAATGAAAGGCTGGTGAATGGCTTCAAAATGCCAATGAAAAGTAAAAAATGTTACGATTAAAAAGTAAATCCTAAGAATTTTAAAGTAAGAGTTCCTGTTTGCTTAAAGCGAGAAAACAGGCATGATAAAAAATTGGATCCATTGTTTGATGTTCCATTCGTGAGAGAAAAATTTATTGGGAGCCGGACGGCTCAAATTAGAATAGGATCGAATAAATCAAAAATTGTTCATTTAGACAAGCTAAAATTAGCGGCACATCCCATTAATGAATAATCCCACTTTTATGACTTAAAATAAGGAATTCTTCTTCTAAATTTCTTTATTTTAATAAGAGGAAGGTTAATGAAATAAAAGTAATAAAGATTATACAATGTAATGATGATGTTCTTCATCCTGAGGTTGAGTTTTGATTAAAACATTTAATTTTCTAAAATTGTTGGAAATTTTTGCAAAATTTAATTATTACAATTGTATGATATGAATGAGTGAATAGATAAATAAGTATTGTTTATAGAAAAGGCTGCAACCTGCTTCCAGGTTTTTGTGGGTTTCCTGTGGATTCGTACGGCAAAAGGCGGGGTTGTAGGATGACGCGAGGCCCACGCTCATTAAAAAAAAGTGTTTTTCGCGACTGTCAAGCCAAATATGAAAGGACTAAAATAATAATTATAACGGAATTTGATATAGGATAAAATATATGTATACATTTATTTCGTGTGTGCATGGAATTAAATTTACAAAAGTTTTAGAGCAATTTGGAGCGAAACATTGGCGGTTTTCGAAAATAAACATTTAATAGTTCATTTTAATTTAATTAGAAATTTATATTTCTAAACTATTCTTATTAAAATTTAAGGTTATTTTTAGTATGATTTTCAATATGAAAGTAATTAATGGTCAAATAAGACTTTTAAAGGAAAGATAACGATGTAGAGTTATGTCCATGTTGGTTCAAGAAATTCGAATTTCAATTTGAAATAATTCTTTTTTCAATATATTTATGTACGGAAAACTGGGCAAAATGGTTAAATTAAACCATATTGAATCTGATCCAGTAACTTCAGCTATTTCAGCACTGTGGAACGCCATCGAAAATCTAGATATTAAAATAATAAAAATTTCAGAAAACAGATATAATTTAAACTCGATAACTTGGCCTTCAATTAACCAAATATTTTGACAAAATTTTGAAGATTTTGGTCTTTATGTGGTAATTAACTCAGGTGAAATTGCCTTTTCTCCTATCCATCCACGAGAAGAAATAATGAAGGGATTTCATGAATCAGTGGCAGGTGGTCATAAGGGAAATAGTAAAACTTATTGGCGAATCAGAGACAAATATTTTTAGAAAAATATCAAATCTGATGTAGAAATAATATTAGGAAATTGTACAAATTGTATGAGGACTAAAGTACTTAGGAAGGGTACGCGAATGCCGATGATAATTACCTATACGGCGAAAGAGCTATTTGGGACCACTTTCGGTAACACCTAGAGGCAATCTGTATATTTTGACATATTAGTGTGTATTCTTAAAATATTCTGATGCAATTCCTTTAAAAATTACCTATTGAGCAACTATTGCTTAAGCAATTGCTGAAAATTTTATTTTACGATACGCATGTCATCGAATAATTCAATCGGACCTAGCAAAAAATTTGAAGAGCAAGGTAATTAAAAATTTTTGTAAAATCTTCAAAATCAAGAAAATTCAATCGGCTGCTCACCATCCTTAAAGTCTTGGATCTCTGGAGCGTAGTCATAATACTCTGATCCAGTATTGACGTCATTTCGAAAGTCCTCATAATTAATATGAATGGCTCCGTTATGCAGTTTTTTCTTATAACTCCGCAGTCCATAAGAGTACAGGTTTCGCTCCATACACCTTGGTATTTGGTAGAGATGCAGTCTTTCACACAAGCTTCGATGAGAGGCCTCTGGAAAAAACGTATGTTGATTATTTGCGTGAACTTTTTTTAAAATTGGGCAATGTACAATCTAAGGCTGGTGAACGGCTTCAAAATTCAAAGGAAAAGTCCAAAAAATATTATGATATGAAGGCAAATGCTTAGAATTTTAAAGTAGGAGTTCCTGTTTACCTAAAGCGAGATAACAGCCATAATAAAAAATTTGATCCATTGTTTGATGGCACATTCGTGATAGAAAATTTATTGGAGGCCCGAAATGCTTAAATTAGAATAGGATCGAATAAATCGAAAATTGCTCATTTGGACAAACCAAAATTAGCGGCACATCCCATTTATGAATAGTCACACATTTGTGATTAGAGATAAAAAAATTGCTTCTAAATTTCTTCATTTCAAAAGGGGGAGGTGAATGGATTAAAATAATAAAAACTTATATAAAGTTATAATGAAGTTATTCATCCTGAGGTTGAGTCTTAATTAAAAAATATAAAATTCTAAAATTGATGGTAATTTTTGCAAAATTAAATCATTAAAATGGTAAAATATGTATGAGTAAATACATAAATAAATATTGTTTAAAGAAAAGGCTGAAACCTGCCCTCAGGCACATAAAACGCACATAAAAAAAGTGATAAAATATGCTTTTCGCGACCATCAAGCCAAGTATGAGAGGATTCAAAAAATAATTATAACGAGATTTGATATAGGATTAAATATAAGTATAAATTTAGTTGGTTTGTGTATGAGTTTAAATTTGCAAAAGTTTTTGAGCAATTTGGAGCGAAAGATTTAAGTTGTAAATTGTAAGTCAATGCTCTAATATAAATACTTTATGTAAATACCCTTTTTATTATATGTAAGCTAAAAATTTATATTTCGTATCTACTCTTATTGAGATCTGAGGTTATTTCTGGTATGATTTTTGTTACCTTATTAATTAAATAAGAAATATCTAAGTAAATCTAAGTTCAGTAAGTAAAATTTTATGAAAGTAATTTTTCTTTTGTTTAAACGTTTTTCTGTGAATCATCAATCAATATATCCTGCTCTGATTAAATTTTGGTGGCGATATTCGAAGTTTCATCGCCTAATATATGTCTATAAAATAAGGACACCAGTAATTAAAGTAAATAGCTGTACCCTTATACGTAAATAGTTGTTCGCACCTATTTTTAATTTTTTATTAATTCAATTTATAAAGTATAAGTTTCCAGTTTATATTCACTTATGCATTTATCTTTGATATTTATTTTCAAGTCAAATTTTTTCTTAACTATAAAACATTGATGGTCAAATAAGACTTAAAAATTAGTTAGTGCACTTATGTTTTGTGAATTTACACTCTAAGTGAGTGGATTTAATAATATTTTAATTTAAAATGCTGAATATAATATTTTTAATTACGAGATCGCGTTTTTAAAGTGAGTGATTCAATGGAAAAAAAAAGAAAAGGAAATAATAAAAAAATTGATGTAGAGTTGTGTCCATGGTGGTTCAAGAAATTCGAATTTCAATTTGAAATAATTTTTTTGTCAATATATTTATGTATGGAAAGCTTACCCTGGGCTCAAACTTTTTGTGTTCCTGTTACTGGCTTTAATTATATATTGTACGAAAAATTTCCTTGCGTGTTGAGAAGTTGACGAACTAAATTTTAACAAACAAATAGATCCAAAACCTAATCATTAACATAAAGTTATGTAAAATAACACTTATCTTATTCAAAGAAGGAAGTGACAATAGAGGTTAGGTTGTCGCTCAAGGTAGCCAAGTTGCTCTATTTAATGGTTGTTGATTTGAAAGAGGTAAGCAAAACGGAATGAGTTCATTAAGATAGCGATTTACTACTGGTATTCCGGAAGGATAAACTATTTAATTAACTAATTATTATAATCCGAAACAAATTAGGTGGAGCAAAAACCGTTGGCAACCATGACCACTACAATCTGACTGAATTTTGTGGGAAAAAGTTCTCAATATGAAGGTGACGGGAGGAAATTTCATGATTTCCAGGGGAAGTTGGCATGTGCATATATGCACATATTGTCGGGATAATATCGATTACTTTATCAGAATATGCGTATATGTATGTGTGTGCATATGCATGTATATGTATGTAACGTTGAATTATTAACATTTTCCTTTTTAGACATAACTTTTGCATTATATTATAAGTTTGGGAAAGGACTACATCAAATTTAAATTTCGCGGTTGAATTAAGACCCCGCGTAACGCTTACAGATTTGAATGTCCCTGTAAATTCTTAAATAAGATATGATTATTAAAGTAGTATTAATTTTCCGACGTAGGCGAGCTTATGAATTCAAACCATGCTTTTAAATATAAATAATAAGGGATAGATTATGATAAAAAGTTGATTTCGAAAAACAACTTTTTAAAATAGAGGGGAAGGTGTGAGGTGATGCGATTTTTCTAAAGTCGCGTGACTCCATCTTTACGCGGGAGTAAGTTCAAAATCTAAATTTATTCAAGGAGTCGATCATTTAGTACATGGAAACATATTCATTGGTTGAGTTAATTTCTTATTAAGGAATAAATATTGAAGAGAATTGGTTAAAATAAGCTAAATGGCTATGAATAATAATATAAAATATAATCAGTTATATTATTAATTTGATAGTACCATAGGAGAAAATCAAGTCACATAGAAATATCGAGAAATGGTGCATTGATTACGCATGCTTTCCTTCTCTTTCTATCTTATAGGTAAATTGTATTTAAATTCGTTATAATACCTGAGAGCATAAGCTGATGTAAGCCGTGAATCGGCCTCGATCGATCTCCGCCTATTTTCGTGACTTCAAGGGTGAAATCATCCATAAGCTGATTGGTGGGAGATGTCGACATCAAAATAAAATTAATTATTTAATTGGTTGGAAATTACGACGTTTGAAGTGCGAACCCATCTTATGTCATTAGACTGAAGTTATAAATATAGGCGCGCACTCTAAAACCGACAGAAGAAAGCATTCCACCCTCTAAAACCGTTAAAGAACTTGGAATAAATTCTCTTGAGTAAATATTGCACAATCTGAGTCAACTGTTCTAAATATCAATTAGAGGACAATTAATATCTGGCTTTTTCTCCTATCCATCCACGAGAAGAAATAATAAAGGAATTTCATGAATCAGTAGTAGGTGGTCATAAGGGAATTAACAAAACTTATTATCGCATCAGAAAAAAATACCTTCGAAAAAATATGAGATCTAATGTAGAAAAAATTGTATGTGGAATAAAGTACATAGGAAGGGTACGCGATTGCCGATGATAATTACCTATACGGCGAAAGAGCTATTTGGGAAAATTCAAATCGAGTGTGTATTCGTGTATTCTTAAAATATTCCGACGCAATTCCTTTAAAAATGACCGATTTAGCAACTATTGCTCAAGCAATAGCTGAACATTTTAGTTTACGAAACACATGTCCTCGAATAATTCAAACGGACCAAGGAAAAAATTTGAAGAGCAAGGTAATCAAAAATTTTTGTAGAATTTTCAAAATCAAGAAAATTTAATCGGTTGCTTACCATCCTCAAAGCCTTGGATCTCTTGAACACAGTCATCGCAATTCCTCATGATTAGGATGAATGTCTCCGATTCGCGGGTTTTTCTTATAACACCGCAGTCCATAAGAGTACAGGTTTCACACCATACGCCTTGGTATTGGGTGGAGAGGCAGTCTGCCCCACAAGGCTTGATGAAAGGCCTCTAAAAAGAAGGTACGTTGATCATTTGCGTTAAATTTTTTGAAAATTAGACAATATACAAGCTAAGGCTAGTTAAAAACTTCAAAATGCAAAGGAAAAGTCCAAAAAATATTGTGATTTAAAAGCAAATCCTAAGAATTTTAAAGTAGGAGTTCCTGTTTACCTGAGGCGAAATTAAATTATTTAAATGGTATAATACGTATAAGCGCATAGATAAATAAATATTGTTTATAGGACAGGCTGCAAACTGCCCCCAGGTTTCTGTGGGTTTCCTGTGGATTCTTACGCTATAAGCCGGGGTTGTAAGACGACGTAAGACACGCACATAAAAAAAGTCATAAAATGTGTCTTTCGCGACCGTCAAGCCAAGTATGAAAGAAATAAAATAATAATTAGAACGAGATTTAATATAGGATTAAATATATGTATCAATGTAGTTGGCATGTGTATGGGAATAAATTTGCAAATGTTTTTGAGCAATTTGGAGAGAAACATTTGCGGTATTGGAAAATCAACATTTGTTAGTGTATATGTAGAGGACACCTTATTATAATTAGATGTTAATCTGACGAGGTGAAAATTTAATTTGATTTCATTATAATTAAATAAAAAATTTATATTTCTAAACTATTCTAATTGAGATTTAAGGTTATTTCTAGAATGTTTTTCGATATGAAAGTAATTTTTTGTGTGTATAGATTTTTCTTTTAATCATCAATTAATATACCGTGCTCTGATTGAATTTTGATGGCATTATTGGAAGTTTCATCGCCTAATATATCTATATAAAATAAGGACACCAGTAATTGAATAAATAACTCTACCCTTATTCTTAATTAGTTGTACGCACCTAATTTTAATTCTTTTAATAATGTAATTTATAAAGCATACGTTTTAAGTTGATATACACGTACGCATTTATCTTTGCTATTTATTTCCGAATAATTTTTTTTAAACTATGAAACGTTAATATTTAAATAAGACTTTTAAGGATTAGATAGTGCACTTACGCTTTGTGAATTTACACTTCAAGTGAGTGGGCTTAAGAATATTTTAATTTAAAATGCTAAATATAATATTTTTCATTAGGAAATCGCGTTTTTAAAGTGAGTGATTCAATAAATAAACGTGGGAAAAGGAAAAAATAAAAAAATTATGTGAAAGGGAACCAGTTTAAATACATAATTTTTGAGCTCAGGAAAGACCTATTTAAACCTAAAATTAAAAATTAGAAAATAAAATAGAAATAACCAACAGGAATCAGAAAATTCAAAGGATGTCTTTTTGGATGGAATATTTGGAAACCTTGAGAATTTTAATTTCTCAAGTGTTCGAGCTTCTTATTTGGTTCTGAGTGTTGTGTGATAATCTTGGGACGGCTATATTGAAGGCCCAGGACACGTCAGCACGAGAAACTGAGAAAGGTTCAGCCAAGGCTAGAATCGGAAGCAGCCATCGGGCTCACCGAATGCAGAATAGTTCCAGAAGTGGTCGCAGTTTGCTCAGAAAAATATTCTCTTATATTTTCCCCTGAAAAGTAAACACTTATTAAAATAATTGAAAATTTAGTGATATCTGATTATTTATTATAGTTACTATTGTTAATCGTTAAGCTAAGTATTTTATTTTGTAATAAGGATTAATTTTAACGACTATATCTTGAGATTTAAAACTTAAAAAATGCCTAGTCCGAGTAAAAAGGCAACAGGTCAAAGCAGAGTTACAATACCTCGAGTTCTCAAAAATAAAGGGCCAACTATAAACACCGATGCAACAAATGTGTGTGACTTGCGTTTGGGAAATACACCTGATGAAATGCCAGATAGTCGAGAAATCCCTTCCACGTCCAGTTGTTCTCCAAATCCAGAAATTTTGACATCTGCAATTCAAAGTTTAAATAAAAACACGCGAATGCAAAATAATTTTCTTTAACTCTATTCTAGCTTTTCTAAAATGTCTACTAGTATGACTGATCCAATTATAATTTTAAAAGTAGTAACAGATATTATTCCTTCTTTTTATGGGAGTAACATTTCAATAAAAATGTTCGCAGAACATTGTCGAGTTTCAGCTTCAATGGTTAGTCCTTAAGAAACTCCGTATCTAACAATGTTAATTAGAATCAAAATAATTGAAAAGGAACGTATTCATATTTAAGATCGCATAGGAATAACTCTAGAGGAAATTTTACATACTTTAGAGCAAATTTATTCTCTTCAGGAGGATGCAAGTCATTTTTTTCAAGAATTAACAAATGTTAAAAGAATGCCCACAAGCCGAAAAGGCAATAGGGCTATGCGAAGCTTACCGAGTAAGTAGTGTAGGGAATGACATACGCGGATTAGGTTAGAACTGTAAACGGGATTGCTCAAACGAAGGCTTGGTGATCCAGAAGCAGAATTCGGTTCAAACCGCGTCGTCCTTTAACTTAAATCAAGTAAAGAAATAAGCTCAATGCCTATGATTATTTAAGAAAATATCTTTTTTAAAAAGAAAGCAACTTTGCTAGTAGACACTGGGTCTAGTGTAATTTTAATTGAGGAAAATGTTTTAGATCCGCAAATATTGATAAATAGAAAGCATATATACTTTGAAAGGGATCGGTCCAGATATTATTAATATCCTGGTGGAGATAAAAATTAAAATTAAAGGGATGGAAACACCTTTTCAAGTTGTTTTGGGATGTTTCCCCATTCAACAAAATGGAATTTCGGGGATTGAAGCCTTAAGACTGCACCATGCTGTTTTAATTTTTATTGACGATTGTCTTGATTTTAGCGATATAGATATATTGTTAACATATATATTCTTAATATTCTTATCAAGAATACAACTTTATCTTTAGTGGGGAATTTTTAGTTACAAGTGATTCGGGAATAGCAAAAATATGCACGATAAATAGTACTAGCAATAATATTCATTTAACGATACCTGCCATCGAATTAGAAAAATATGAACCCCCTGATATAAATTGTACTCCCGTTAAACGTAAAAAAGAAATATAAAAAATAAACCAAAGGAACAAGCAAAAACTTTCGGAAATTGCAAAGGTCGCAAAAATGGATGATCTAAATAAAGAAGAAAAGGAATGTTTACTTTCAATATTTTTTGAATTTTCTTATCAGATTAAATTACATGGGGATAAATTAGGTGCTAACAATGTTTTAAAACACAAAATTTTAACAACTGACGATAAGCCGTTTAATGTAAAACAATACCTTTATCCTCATATTCATTAAGATGAAATTAGGAGACACATTCCTAAGAAGGCCGACTCTAGGGGTAATAAAAAATGGAGGATGGTCATCGATTATCGTTCCCTAAATGGGAAAACGATCTCCGATGCCTATCGATTCCCCAATATTAGTTGTTTTTCGGTAATGGATTTTGCATCTGGATTTCATCAGATTCCAATGGATCCAAATTCTCAGGAAAAAACTGTTTTTTTCGACTCCTTACGGGCATTGGAAATTCGCACGTATGCCATTTAAATTAGAGAATGCTCCGGCAACTTTTTAAGTAGTAATGGACCAAGATCTTACGGGTCATTGAGGAATTAAACTTTTCGTCTATATGGACGACATTGTTGTCTACGCTTCTGATTTAGAATATCATGATAGGAAAATTCGGGAATTATTATCGCGCTTGAGAGATGCAGGGTTAGCTCTTCAACCCGAAAAAATGTAATTTCTTGAGACATGAAATTGCGTATCTAGGTCACGTATTAACTCGAGAAGAAGTGAAGCCAGATCCAAAAAAGATAGAAGCAGTAAATTTTTTTTTAAACCTAAAAAAAATAAAAATAATGAAGAATTTTTCGGGCTAGTAGGTTATTATAGACAATTTATTCCCACAATTGCAAAAATAATGAAAGCATTAACAAATTTATTAAAGAAAGATATTTCAAATTTACGGACCGATAAAGAACAGAAGGCATTCAAAGAATTTATAGATGCTATTTGTTCAGAGCCCATACTACAATACCCTGATTTTACCAAACCTTTTATTATAACAACTGATGCATCGAATTTCGCTTAAGGAGCCGTTTTGAGCACACTTTAGACCTTATATTTATGGTTATCAATTTTCCTTCGTCCCCGATCATTAACCTTTGGTATGACTCTATAAATTGAAAGATGAAAATTCAAGACTTGCAAGGTGGAAGATTGAGGTTTTCGAGTATGAATACGGCATCGTTTCTAAGCCTGAAAAAGTAAATTTAAATGCAGATGCATTGACAAGGAATCCTTCTGAATGTAAAGGAGAGGCTCCCCTCCCTGTAAGGTTGGTGGATGGTTATGTTGTGATGTTCAGATACTCTGACAAGCCCCGTCTGTCATCTAAGCAGGAGATGGATGATGCTATTGTTAGTAAAAACGATCAAGGCATCAATGAGTTGCTTGGTCGAGTTTTCGTGGGTGGAGTCAACCCCGAAGCTAGAGTCGGGGGCAATGAGGATTTTGCTCGGGTAAGTAATAACGATTTTACTCGGCGAGACAATGACGATTTTGTTGCGGAAAAAAGGACAATGGAAATTTCGTCCCACCACAGGCCTTATCTCGGAGTATGTATTGGACGCAAGACAATATATTCTTGTAAATAAAATGGACAATAGTGAAAGGATGATTTTTGACTCCGATAAAAGTTTGGGAAAAATGGTTAAAGTAAAACATATTGAATCTGATCAAGTAACAAAAATTCGAAATTGCATTTCTTACACAAAAAATAAGGTAACAATGGGCAAGGGTGCAATTGCTTATTTTGATTTTTCCGACGGCTTTTTGGAATCGGAAAATGATAAAGAGTTCATTTAAAAATCGATTATTTGATGTAGATAAATTTAAAGATGAACAGGCAAAAATGGGCGATGTCGTGGTATACTCGAGAAGAGGCCGATAAATTTTCAGTATCGTTTTTAAGGATAAAGAAAACGATATGATCGTTTTAAACCAAATAATAAAGATAATAAATATTGTCTCAAAATTTTAAAGATTCGGCAGTTCATGCGGTAATTTGCTCAGGTGAAATTGATATTCCTTCTATACATCAATGAGAAGAAATTATAAAGGAATTTTATGAACCAGTGGTAGGTGGTCATAAGGAAATTAGTAAAACTTATTGGCGCATTAGGGTCAAATATTTTTGGAAAAATATGAAATCTAATGTAAAAAGAATATTGCGAACTTGTAAAAATTGTATAAGGAATAAAGTACTTAGGAAAACTACGCGAATGCTGATGATAATTATGGATACTCCTAAAGAGCCATTTTATAAAATTCAAATCGATGTCGTTGGACCAGTTCCGGTAATACCTACACTACCGTCGGAAATTATAAGATCGATTGACGCAAGCACTATTAAAAATCACTGCTGACTCGAAAGCCTATAAAATTCCACGTCAAG